>SNQN01005024.1:6532-41864 GCA_008642245.1 Bassia scoparia | reverse complement strand
GAGTGTTTCTTGGCTAACGTCAGGCTTGAGACACTTTTCAACATCCAAATCCGGACCAAATATGTTCCAAGCATCTTCAAGGATGACCCGGAGGCCATTCTTCCTCCTCTCACCTATCCAAAGCTCACCTTAGAGTTTATTGCGAGCTTTTCCTGCAATGAGGAGAGTGACACGGTTCATTTTTCGGATGTTCAACATGACCTATGGATTGACCATCATGCAATTGAACCAACTCTTGGGGTTCGATCCTTCGGCCCAAAAAAAGAACTTGAGGAACTATAGTCTTGTTCGGGGGTTAAAGCAACAAACTTTTTGGAGCGAAATCACCCGCGGATTTGAGGACTTGTGCAACAATTCTCGCTCCTCGGAGATCATTCATGTGGGGATACGTTACTTCCACTGTGTTTTTGCCTCCATTTTCTTTTTCATACAAGAATTGGGGAAGATTACGGCGATGGAGCACTATGTGGTGTGGAGGGCCATTCATGGGCCCCAATATTTCAACCCCACCGAGCCTGAGAATAAGATCAACTKGGGGTTTATTTGYGCGGAGCATTTTCCCAAAATCACCCACAATGAGGGCAACATGTGAACCATCCAATGTGGTAGTTTGGTCTCCTTACTAGCTTTTCGAATTTTACGGAACCTGGACGTCTACGCTGACCTCTTCCCTCTATCCACCTATGCTTACTTAAATAGGATCAAATGCCTCCGAGTGAAATTCCTACATTATCATGATAATGAGAAGGACATTTGGAAGGTAAAAGACATTCCTTGGTGCCTCTTACCATGTGATAGGATGACCCACCCACCCGCCAACGCCCAACACCCTTGGAGGACCCCCATGGAGACAATACTGGTGGAGGACCTTTATGGACACGAGCATGAGGCTCGTTTGGGTGCTCAATGGGGCGTTCGCCCCATCCCTCCACTCCCCTTTGGAGCGACACCGCTCAACACCGCTCCACCTCCCACCTTGGAGGAGCTTCATCATCAACAACAACAACCACAATAAGCGGATGAGGACCTCCCTTATCAACAACTAAGGCATTGCCGCCCGAAGCGGCGACCTCGCCCCCCCTCCAACACGGAGGGAGGTACGTCTACTAACCCTCCTACTTATTCTACTCCCACTCCTCTTGCTATTAGCCTACCCGAGGATTTTCTGATAAAATTTAAAGGTTTAACTACTAATGTRGATAGGCTACATAGGGCAAACGCCATCCTACTCGGAGTTTYAAAACTTCCACAGGGATGTGGATGAGGGTATTATCACTCCCTACCTCAACTATCCCAACTCCCCGATCTAATTGGGTCCCCTCCCAAATTGGACCCCGGAGATGGAAGATGATGATGGCAATTCAATTGCCCGTGAAGGGGGAGTTTACCCCWATTGGCAAGGCCCAAGAACGTTCGATACCAACACCCCCGGGTACAGTGTCGTGCCTCCCTATGAATATCATCAAATGAGAGGATGTGATTTTAGAGGGGATCCTGTTTATTCCTATGATCTCGTACTATAATTTTCCTCCCAACTACTACGGTGGTTGGGAACCACAAGGTTTCCTGCCTATCAGCCGCTTCGGCTGATGATTGGGAGCCAAGCGGCAGATACAGCTGGAAACTCCGTGCGGCGCCATAACCTTCCGCGCAGCGTCAGCGCTTTCCAGTAGGAATTTGGGAGTGTGCGGCGGCATGTCCTATGGGTCGACACGGCAACCCGTGCACGCGCCTACGTGGCGGCCTCGAACATTGAGCTTGACCTGCTGACGTTGACTTGAAGAGTTGTTTGAAGCACATGTCGTTGATGTGAGTAATGGAAAGAACTGGGTGTAATTATGAGGAGCGTTGTGAGTTGGTTGGGCTTTGTAGAATAGTAGTTTAGGAGAGAGGAGAACAAAAGGGAGAGTGAGTTGTAGTAACATTTTAGGAATAATATTCAGTTTCTTTTAGCTTTCTTTGCTGCGTTCATCTTCAATTCTCCATTAGAAAGTAGTAGTTCAAGCTTCAAGTTTTCCTCATGTTTCGCGGCTACAATATCATTTTCTTGCTCAATCATACCAAGGTCTTGGATGTGCTTTGGAGCCTAGAATTTCGAGGTAAGTTCCATTTCTTGTGTTAGGAGATGTTGCAGTTTTATTGTTGTGCTATTAGTTTTGCTCGATTTCGTTTTTGCACTTTTTGTGGGGTAGTTGTTAAGTGCTTGTTGCTTTTTGATTCTGGTGTTCTAAGTTGTTTCTACTTGTGTTTGTGATGGTTTGTTGTAGTTTTGCTGGGGGAATATTTTGGAGTAGTATTAGTACTTTCTTTGAATACCCTTTTTGTTGATACAGTTTTCTTACGTGTTCAATGGCTTGCTTATTTCATGGTGTTTCCTTTGTTATTCGATGTTTACTTCAACTTTAAGCTGTTGTCGGTGAGTATGTTAGAAGCTTAGGAGTACTAGAAGGGCGGCGCGTGTCGGTAGTAATGGCATTTCACTGCCAGGATGATATAAAGGTTCTCTCTGAAATCACCAATAATAAATATGGCCTATTGAATTTGTGGATTTCTCAAACGCTTATATTGCTATTGATTTTTGCCCACCTATTGTTTTTGTGGGTGAGAGGTTCTTAATTCAACCCTTTTCAAGGGATTATGAGGATTGACTTGGGTATTTGTTTGATTCTTTATTGTTCAATTCTAGTAAGAGCTTGAGGGGACTTGGGTTTGAACTTTAATTGAGAGGGTTAGTTGACTTAGGAAATGATATTAATCAAATTTCAAAACCATGTTTAAAATGACCCTGTTTTTTTTGAGTAGAACACACACTTTGATTGGCATTTTCCTTTACTATAGAAGCGACAACTAGCATCTCCTAGGTTATTTAGAATATTTGATTTTCCATAGATTTGTTTCAAGTATTTCAATTAGCTAGTTTTGAATAAAAAATCCGTTTTCAAAGTTTGTTTGCTTGTAAAACTAGATAAGTTCGGACTTAAACCTCTTGGATTCCTTCTCCGTGGATCGACCCCTTACTTGCTACTATACTTGTGTATAGCTAATAGTATCGRTTTATAAATATTATTTGAGAGTGACCCGGTTTGGCAATTTACCTAACGACCCTAGCTGGGCACCCGTCAACCAATTCAAGAGGTTCTGCGGGCAACGAGTCTGGCAATCATATGTAGTCTTGCGGTGTGAAAGACCTTTATCTTATCATAAAAATAAGTCTAGTGTACAAGTAAATACCACACATCACACAGGATCAAAAAGATGTGGGTGCCCATTTTGTCTTGATGGGATGGAAATGTTTGGCGGGACTTGGCGGTTGTCTCTTGTTAATGGAAATCATACTCATCCTTTTCCTACAAACAATATTGGTCGTTCAATAATAAGTAGGTTGACCAAAGAAGAAGAAGACAAGACGAGAGAGATGACTCGAGCACATGTAAATCCCGTAAAAATTTTGGTTTCGATAAAGGATAAAGAAAAGGTAAATTTAGCAACACTAAAACAGTTATACTAAGTTCGACAAAAGATAAGAAGCAAAGAAATAGAAGGTCGTTCAGTAATGCAACAACTTTTCATATACCTAAGTGATAATTCCTACTTACATTGGCGTCGAACTAAACAAGGTACTATTGTATTAACTGATTTGTTTTTTTTTCCTTAAAAGAACTGTGCATATGTTGCGTCTGTTTAGCTATCTATTAATATTGGATTGCTCATATAAGACAAATCGATATAAAATGCCTTTGTTAAATTTTTTTTGTTGTGTTCCGAACGGAAAAAAATTTTGCTGATGGATTGGCATTCTTGAATGATGAAAAGAAAGATAGTTTTGTATTGGCACTTCAATGTTTGAGAGCTCTCTTTGATCCAAATCACATGCCAAAAGTCATTAAAACAAACCATGAATATGCTCTAATACATGTCATTGATTTCATATTTCCCGAGAGTTACCATATGTTGTGCATCAGGCATAATGCAAAGAATGTGGAAGCTAAGGCAAAAAATAACACTAAAATAATGCATTTGTTGGTCATTGAACGAATGTTGTTAAATCTGAAACTGAAGAGGACTTCAAGAAAAATGTCAGAATATTGGATAATCATTGGGATTTATTAGCATATGTCCATGATACTTGGGTCATTCATTCACAAAAATTTGCGAAAGCTTTTWCAAAAAATGTTATGCATTTAGGAAATTGCAGCAGAAATATGTATGTCCTCCAACCTATTTTCTTAAATGTTTTCGTTATAGTTGCTATTATTATTTTTTGCATTTTTTTTGTTTCATTATAGTGTTGAAAGTGCTCATATTGCTTTAAAGCGATTTTTAGGAACATGTACTGAGAGTTTTGACTCGATTTGGAAAAAGTTGCATTCCTTACTAGAGATGCAGGAAAATGAGATAAAAGCTAAATTTGTTAAGTCTAAAAATATTGATTTGCACATCACTGTTTTGCATCTAATGGGTCAATTGAAAGGAAAGATATCCCATTTGGCTATAAAATTGATTTATGAGGAATATGCAAGACACAAAATAGTTAGAGGTGACCCAATTGCTTGCGGGTGTTATTTCAGAACTGTATATGGTCTTCCATGCGCACATGAAATGTATTTACTTGATCAAGAATCAAAGTCTATTGAATTAAAAGACATTCATGTATTTTGGAGGATGCTTCACAWGGAGGGYTTTGAGGCTCCTAACTTATCCAATGCGAGATACACTAAATTTCAAGATGATGATGACTTGTTGAAGTCATATTTTGAAAAATTAAGAAATCAACCCCTCTGAAATCAAGAAAATGTATATAACTCAATTGGAAAAGTATTTCATCCAGATTCAACTCCATTAGAAGAGCCTACAATTGATCGACAACCAAAAAGAAAACCTCCAAATAGAAGTTCTACAGCAAGAGACCCTTCATATTGGGAACATGTCGACAAAAAAATCTATAAGCGAGCAATACAACAATCTACATCAAGTATTAAACATCAAACTACTTCTAGTACGAATTCAAAAAAGGCTGACATTTCTACTGCAATTCCTACTCAAGAAGTGCCTTTCATTTCTAATCAGAAAAATGTATGAGGGGATGGTAATTATGGCTATAGGGCTGTAGCATTTCATATATATGTATCAGTAAATCAATGGAAAAATGTGCGGAAAGAATTATATTTGCAAATTGAAAGTCGTTTAGAATTCTGGATGAGTGTATGGCATGTTAGTCAAGAAGAAGCACTGACAATCTTGCACAATTTAAACTTTTATAATAGCCCATGCCCTCAATGTTGTTGGATGTCTATGGATTACATGGGTCCTGTTATTGCGTCTCTTTATAATGTGATATTGGTTTGTTTCGATCGTGTACAAATAGGTAATCTGACCTATCTGCCATTATATGCACAAGAAGGGATCACTACTACCAACAAACTCATTGGGTTTACCTTTTTAAGAGATCTTAAACACTTTCCATGGCCAGTTATTAACCACCATCTGATCTATTATTATTATTATATTATTATTGATATATTATTATTATTATTATTATTATTATTATATATTATTAGTATTATTATTATTATTATTATTATTATTATTATTATTTATTATTATTATTATTATAATCATTATTATTATTATTGTTTAATTATTATTATGCCTACTAATTCTAATAAATTGGTTAACAGGTTTCTTTTGTAATGATTGTCCAGTACTAGAGATTTTGGAGACTTTGGTATGACTTTCACGACGATACTGTAGAAGGTTGGGATATGCCTTGTACAAGTTACGAATTTGTAGATGACAATTACTAAGAGGGTACATGATATTACTCTTAACTTATGCAGAGTTGCAGACTTAAAAATTAAAAAAAAAAATACTTAAGTTACGAGGTTTTAATCAAGATGTGATATACATGTATATGAATATGCATATGTTAGTGTTAGTTATTAACATCTCCTTGATTATTATAACTCTTCCACCTACATACCACTATTGCACTGGATTTTCATACATATAAAGTTATATTTTGTTCTTTCTAATAACTACAATTAACAATGTGTGATTAGTTTTGTGCTTTCAATAACATCTTCTT
This sequence comes from Bassia scoparia, assembly GCA_008642245.1. NCBI lineage: Eukaryota > Viridiplantae > Streptophyta > Magnoliopsida > Caryophyllales > Amaranthaceae > Bassia > Bassia scoparia. Next base: position 35,779 of record SNQN01005024.1, on the reverse strand, counting down.
GCTTGCTTTGGAATGACTATGCAAGAGGAGGATTTCTCAATCATCCCATGCTTCCCCAATGTGTGATTCATGATTTCAACCTTGATATCAATTATGTTCGACTTGGAATTACAGCTCATCCCTTCCTGCAAAACTAAGTTGACATTATCTCCATTGCCTCACCTTGGCTTTTTGTTACGTTCATTTATTTCGTGATTCTTTTACAGCTTTGGCACTAGGCCCCCTTTGTATTGAACTTATAAGCTCTTTTAGGAGCTTCTATTAAGTATATTTCCTTCTGTTTTTTTAAAAAAATAAGTACAACAAGCTTATTGATAAACATAATTTTAAAAACTCAACTTTACATTTATACTCATAGCTTACTTAACACTCATAGTAGAACAAAAATACAATAGCTTACAATAAAAAACAACAAAAAAATTAACACCGTAATGTAAGTGTTTCTCAATTTGCTACAACACTCACATCGAAGCTTTGGCTTAAGGCCTCTGCTAAGAGGATGCGGAACAATTGAATGAATTTTTGTGTCTTGATTACTAACCAAAAACTTTTAATTGTTTAAAGAAAGAATGCACTTCTACTACAGAAAATACACAAGGACATAACAATATTAGTCAAACCAAATTAATCTGAGTTTGTTAGTTTGTCATGCTCTTGAAACAAAGGAATTGCAGTCCATTGCCAAAAAGAGAACAACAAAGATATTTCCGTTTAAACCCTAAGCATGCAATTACTATGTGGGTTTCTTAGTAGAAATATATGCACATAAGGACGAATTTCTTGTTGCGAMATGTGTTGTTTAGATRAATATTGAAGGTGCCTAAAAGCCAATTTGTCCAAGAATTAGTCTTATTAAGCGTGAAAGCATGTAAATTGTTRGTCATGTTTAAGACGTAATAATGGTGTGATTTGCAAACATGCATACATTCGACAAGAATTAAAGTTGTGCCTAATGTTRATTTTAAATCATGTCTAATAGTTGTTAATAAATACTACATGCATGATAACTTTCATAGAAAGTCGAWTTTTTAACAAGCATTTAAAAGGGTGTTAAGAGATTGATACATTGGCCTCAAACTTACCTTAAAACATGGTGCTAATGATGGAGAACGATGCTAGGACCCATATAAACCCGCACGAACATGAACAAAACCCAAATCGAATAAAGGACTCGAAATCAAACCACGATCCCAAATTAGTGCAASGATTAATGTGTAATTGTATTTATAATCTGTTTGATTGTGTTTGAGAAGTGCAAAACAATTTATGTGAATTTGAATGCAAAAGTAAGAGAGTTTTGAAAGTGTTATACAGAGAGTGAAAGAAGATAGAAAACGATAGACCATGGCTTTTGTAAAGTGTGGATATTGCAAATGAAGACTGGAGGCTCCGTATTTATAGGAACGAACTACAAAAGGAAAGCAATTTTGAGCAAAATCTTGCCTAGTTGGGCCATATTTCGCTCAACTTTGTTTGCCTTATTGTGCTGATTCGACTTGCCTTATTTGTGTATATTTGTTGGTTTTAATTTGAGAAAATTGTGATTTCGTGARTTAAACCTGGACAATTGTGTACGGGAATCCAAGGGATAAATGAAGACTATCTTGGGGAGAAACTAATGCGGGTCCCATGCACGAAAAAGCTCAGAAAGCTTTCGGAATGAGCCGTTTCCCTTGGGTGCGCGTTTTTCTTAGGAAATTTATAATTATTTTTCCACAAGTCTAAAAACTATGGAAAAATGTGAAAAAATTCCTTATAAAATATTGTGCATTGTTTTACAATTTCTTTAATTTCAGAATTGTTTTCATAATTTAATTAATTATCGCTAAATTAACTAAACWTTTGAAAATTCTAAAAAWTGCCAAAAGTTCTTACAAAAATAAAAGAAAWAATTGAAAAATTCAAAAAATTGTTTAAAAATAATTTAAAATTATTTGGAAATGAAAAATATATTTTAATGGTGCTTAGTATATGAAATGTGCCCGGTGTAGTGGAAACTTGCCTTTTTATGGTTTATCAAGGCCCTAGCTCTCTCAATTCAGCTTGTGTGTTGCAAGGGGTATCTTATCATCGGTCGTCTTGCGCTTGGGACGATTCTTGGTATCTACAGAAGACCCCACATTGGCTGAGTTTGTAGAGACGAAGGTCTCAAAAAACGAAAGCCAAACTACCCGATACTTGCAAAACAAATGTGTTAGTTTTACATGCACCTGCGGTTGCTGTGGCTTGCTTACTTGATGCTCGCCTATTAGTCCATGTKTTGATGTTTCTTATGTCTTTACTGATTCAGCTTTCAAAATGTTTGTTGTGCTTATGCCTTTGTTTTCGTGGACGTCCTTATCCTTACAAGGGAATTTTTTGAGCGTGCCGTTGCTATTGTTTGCTTCTATCCATTCTGGTGCTGCTTTTCTGGACATCATGCAGATTCGATGAATTCATCCTTGCCTTTGCTTTCACTCGAGAACTTTGTATCAGTGCATTTTGGAACTTCACACTTTGCTTGCTTGACTTAGAACTTCACGTTTTGGGACTACACGACTTTGTTTTCGCCTTTCATTCAAATTTTTCTTTGCAATGGTGAAGGAGTACAAACATTCTTTGGTCGTTGTTATGAGAGAGCACAAAATCTTTTTATGCCTATGTTCTCGCTTGAAACGTCGATGCTGTTGTTTAATAGCTTTGTTTTCATCCTTGTTTAGAATTTGGTTACATCTTCATTTCTACTTGAAGTTTCTGCGCATTTTCTTAACGGTTTGCTCTTTCATCTGGCTCATACTTTCTTCTTTATTTCCGCTTGAGAATCCGGTGCTCTTGCGCTTGTCTTGGAATTTTGCTTCAAGATTTCACGAACATCACATTCAAGTAGAACTTCACAATCGAATAGGACWTCACGTTCAAATGGTTCTTCACGAACATCACGTTAAAATGGTTCTATACAAACTTCACGTTCACGAACTTCGCGTTCAAGTAGCACTTCACGGACATCATGTTCAGGAATTTCACATTCAGTTGCACTATAAGAAAAATCATTTATTGCAACGAAGGTTTTGCAACGACTTTTATGTCGTTGCTAATAATATTTTTAGCAACAACAAGTGTCGTTACTATAGCTAAAATTACATTTCCCTCCCACAATTTCCATAGCGCGGACTTTCAATAATTTGAGGAAGATATATAGCAACGATAATATTTGTTACTAAAGTTTCATTAATTATGTCAACGACTTTTGTCGTTACATATGTGTTTTGAAATCTATTGCAACGTCTTGAGTTGTCGAAAATAAATTTGTATATCTACCACAACAATTAAAGTCGTTGCCAAATCTACAGAAAAAATAAATAAATAAATATTGGTAAAACAAACGCCTCTCATTCATTCTATATCATTCGATTCATTTCACTCCAATCACCTCCAAAAATCTCTCATTCTCACTGTAGCTCAAATTCTCACTAGTGTCACTCACTCATCTCGATTGAAGACGRCGACAATAACGAACTCACAACATCTTACTTCTCTCACTTCAATCGTCTCCAGTGATGGTGCTTCCTTCAACTCATTGGTGTTGCAGCCAATTCCGTCATCGTTCGAAGTTCGTTTTGAACCATCTTGCTTCACCTGCGGTTTTACTACCATTAACGCCACTGTTGATTATCATTTTAATCTCCTCTATCAAATCTCTTTGTGTTTACTTTACTTATCTCAATTTCCTTCTCAGTGGTGAGTTGTTGTAATTACTTTCTCTTTTCTAGGGTTTTAGTTTAGTGGTTGCTTGTTTGAATGTACTTTCACTGTTAATTTTGCCCTTGCTTCTTTTATTGGCATTGTTTAATTTTTAGGGTTTTTTTTTTCAATCAACATGATGAATCTTATTGTCCTACACCAATCCTTTTTATTTGAATACCTTATTCATTTTTATATGATTCAATTGTTATTATCTTAGTTTGAATAACTAATGGTGATCTAAGTTTAGGGTTTCTTTTGCTACATTAATTAGATTAGATCTGAATTTGATGTTTCATATATGTATGATGTTTGTTTCATGGGGTAGACTATTGCTTTGTTTTGATGATGTTGCTTGCTTTAATTATTTGTAGTTTCATCTAATGGATTATTATCATTTATGAAGTGTTTTAGTGGTGAAAAACCATTTTTTTRCGTTTTTGTAATGAGTTGTAYTTCAAGACTTTTATTGGGTAGTTTTCAGTCTCAATAAAAAGTTTATTTTCACAGAATGAAGCAATTTAATTCAATCTAGTTGACAAAAAGTTCTTGTTAGATAATGGTCATTGAGTCTTTGTTATTTTTAATTTTTGTTTGTTTATTGTTATAAGTGATTAGGTAGCAATTGTAAGTGTTGTTATATTCATATAATTGAAAAGAAATAATAACTCTGATGGGTATTTAGATTTCCATGAATGAATTGTGATGCTTATTTTGTGGRGGAGTWGTGGGTTTGAGTGTGGTGATTAGAGAGGAAGAAGGGGCTGTTTTATTGGTGTGGGTGGGTGTAGCGCTACCTAATCACAATAAATAAACACATAATTAAATAAGCACATAATAGCAGATTCTAAAATATTCTTGTGATTGCTATCAGGAAGACTCAAAAGATTTACATTTCAATAATAATTGAGCATCTCACGATTTTACTCAGCGAAGTAATGTACAGAAGGTCGCTACTGTCAAGATAACTRAAAAAGAAATTTCGGTGAGGAACCATACTCCATCGAATACTTATTAGGGGTATGCTGTATTTACTTTCACGATCCTTGAATTTKTACACTATCATTGGAAATTTTGGAATAGATGTTATATAACATAACACCAAATATAATATTATGTTTATCTTATTGTTGGTTACTAACCTATGGTCCTATGCTGACTTGTTTCAATTYCAATTTGAGAAATTCAAATTTTAWTTTGAGCGTTTTTTCCCCCAAATGAAACTGAAACATGACAGTATGATTTAAATTCTAGTGTATTTTGTCCAACCAAATGGAGTAGTAGAATCAGGATGATTTCAAGTTTTTTAATATGCAAATTTTTGTCTCTCTCATTAAAGGCTTTTGGATACGATCAACAATTCGACTAGACAATATCCAAGCTAGAAATCGATTACTGGGGTTCTAAATATCTATGGTTATGAAAGTTTTAAATTTAACAGGTAACGAAGTTTCTTTTTTGCTACTTACTAGCAAACCATATGTAGCATATCACTCGTAGATTAAATACCAAAAGTAAATGCCTATGTAGCATATTACTTAATCTTGTTTTTTCTATATTATCTACTCCTCTCGACAATCTGACCTACTGTCTCTAATACCTCTGACCCGCTGTCGCTACATCCTTTGCACTATTTTTCTCACGACGCACCAACACAGACCCCGAGCACACTGCTACTACATCACTCCCCTGTTACTACCTTAGCCCTACACTGCCTTGTTGTTGCTGCATAGCCATGACACCCGAGGGACATTCCTGCTGCTCCTCACTACGTTGCTGTCGTGTTAGGGCCGCAAACATCAGGTTTGACCTAAATCGAAGCCCCCAAAACAACCCTGTTTTCAGCTTGCACATCCCTATAGACATCAATTTTTTCAGGTTTGTAAAATATTCTTGTGATTGATATTAGCAAGACTCAAAAGAGATGCATTACATCAATTATTGTGCTTGAACAAATATTATTGTATGCACAAACTATCTATGCACAAACCCAATTATGCCCTATTTTAGAGGGGTTAAAACTGTAAATTGCAAAACAAGGAAAACTTATCAATCTTCTTTTGTGTTATGTTCTTTCTTAGATGTTTCATTTTGTTTTTCCACTTTTTGTCAAATATGTGGAATAAACATAAGGCAAAAAAAAGATAGGGAGTAATTGTGGAATAATCATCATTGATGCAAATTTTGTTGACATTCTACATTCAATTCATATCGAAATTTCTGATCTTAAATTTTTTCTTTTGTCTTATATACCATTCAGGTAGCTTACTTGGTTTAGACTTTTAGTACTCAACCAGYAGGCCTGGTTTGGTTGCATGAATTAAAGTTTAGAGTTTTGTTCTTAATCGTGCTCTTTTGTTTTCAGATACGTAAACGTGAACTGGGCTTGAAAGTTACAAGACAAAATACGCTTGAAAACTTGCAKAATGTCAGGTAAATAAAGAAAAACTTTCCTTTTAACCCGTGCCAGCCGTGCTTAAGACAACGAAGACTGAATGGCCTTTTCCTTCTATAGACTTCAAACGGGTAGTTCCAGCAAATGAATTAACTGGTGTAGGAGTGAAACACCAGAAGGTAACATCAATCATAAACTTACTCACTCACTACAAAGAGAAGTGAAGTTCAAGCAATATGAAGTCAATAATGATTTGTTTMCGAGTTTGTATAGGATTGCAGTAGTGCTTTATAGTTTTATACTTTTGGATTTATATGACAATGGATGTATGGGATAATGATGTAATTACTTATATAATTGGACCATCTTCTTAAGAAAGATGAGTATATTGCCATTACTTATAAAAGTTTACTCTTGACATCTTTTATAAWTTTTTTTTTAATAAAATATGCGGCTTTTGAACGACTTTTTTCGTTGCGATAAATAATTGAAAATTTTTATGTGGCCTTTGCAATGACAATTGCCGTTGCAATACATAACTTTTGCAACGACTTTTTTGGTTAAAATACAAAAGAATGTATTTATTGCAATGAAAAAAGTCGTTGCACTTTTTTTTGAAACGCCCATATGCGCAACGACAATCGTCATTGCAAAAAATATTTTTCGCAATGACAATTGATTTTTAGCATGGACTTTCATCGTTGCAATAAACGTGTTTTCTTGTAGTGATGGTTCTTCACGTTCAGATGCTTGTTATCTCGATCTGCTTTTTCCTTCTTATCTCCTTTCCACTACGTCTGTCCACGAACATTTCTTAACTTAACAATTGCGTRTAATGATGTCTTTTTGTTGGTGCGTGCTTCATCTGCTTATGCCTGCTTATGTCTTCTTCAYCTATTCCATCAAGAAAGATTTCTCACTTATMGTTCTACAAAGACGTCTTGCAAAGTTAGTGCTTTGAATTGGAGAAGGAATAGGGCATTCTTTCCCTTGTATTGATATCCTCTAAATATTTACTTGGCAGAGCTGGTTGATGTCTARAAGTCAGCCCCAAGTTGTCCTTGGCTTAGGAAGCAAATCCTAGTTTGCTAGGCCAAGAGCCTAATGCTTGCGTAGATACCTTAACCTGTTACTGATGTGAGATGCTGGACTGTAGCTTTCTTTGGGGTTAGCCCCTGTTGAGTCCCGTAAATTTTGAATGATGACAAAAAGAAACAACGATTAAGGAAACAGGATGTTGAAAAGTGTTGAAATAGTTGGTCAGGAACTAGCTACAATAGAACACTGTTTCCCTAGACAAGTTATGAATTATATGTGTTACTCATTGAACTAACTTGTCTATTTGCAGGGAATGGTTAGATATGTAAAGTTCCATGTACTGGTGGGGAACTAGTAGGAATTGTTCCCTCGACAGCTATGCTGAAATGCAATCTTATACTTGTTATTGAGCATTAACCTTGTTACATACGAAGTAGCTATGTTTGGTTCCAAGACTTGGAGCATGGTGGCCTTTCAAAGACATTCGGAGAATGATGCATTGCTCATGATTGAAGTAGTCCAGGAAGATTCAAGTCTTGAAGATTACCTGGAAGGAAAATTTGAACTTTATAGTTTTTCTATGTTTTTCATGTAACGTGCTCCATAGTATGACTTGTAAGTTTCGGTAATATAAGTGTTTATAAGTGTGATGAGTTATGTTGTGAATTCTGGTACAATGCTTGGAACATAATTCATAACATACTCAAAGTAGGAAACCAGGTTTGAGGAACCAGGTTCACTACGTTGAATATCTTGGCTGCTTATTTTTAAACGGTTGACGTAAAATATTTCTTCAAAGATCTATTTTACAAAATACTCTAAGCAGCTGGATAAAATAAGTGTATATATTTTAGATACCATTATACTAGGAGTATTTATTTTATTTTTTTTTATTCCTTGATAAAACTTAATAAGATAAATACTTTCCATAAATCACATTATAACTTGTAGATCAAGTTGGTGTAATTTATGGAAACTAGGGTTATGTATCCAAAGTATATAGATACACTTGCTCGTCCATATTCCATATATCTCTCTCATGTATCAAATTGGAGTTCTATTTTTGAGAGAAAACACTTAAGCACAAAACCCTACATTAAGTCATATACAAGAGCACCTTACAACGTAAACATATTCTCTTTATTAGATTTCAAGAAGTGAGATCAATAAAGAGAAAAGTGTTATTGGTAAAGTGATCAACAAAGGGGTTGATTGCTAGATGAGTGTTTTTGAATTCAAACATAAAGGGCTTATGAATGTAAGATGAATGCACATTCGAAGTAGAGTGTGGGGTGTACTGGTTCCCGGAGTATGGGAAACAGTAGCGAGTGTGTTCTATATTTTTCGGAGTAGATTAATTAATAAAAGAACATAGGGTAGGAGAACGTAGGCCAAAGTTGGCTGGACCTCGTTAAATCTTGTGTTTCCTTTATTGCTTCATTTATATACCGCTGCTTATAGGAAAATGCCAAACTAGTTCCTCACACAATTGAAATATAAGGAAAAATTTACTAAGGCTATTAATCACTCAGAGTACTCTAAAACCTTAAATTGGCATTAAAGGGAAGGCTTCTCGTAAGAGTAACATCTAGAGGAGTCAAGTATGTGTATTTAAGATCTCAGTGCTACGGGCCATGACATCAAGACACCAAAGTTCAATGGCAACAACTATGCTTATTGGAAGAATAGGATCAAGAACGTGCTCATTGGGAAAGACTACGAATGTTGGCTTGTGGTCAAGAATGATCCAAATGTCAGAACAAAGACAGACTCTGATGGAAACAAGATTTGCAAGAAAGACAATGAATTAATACATGTTAATTACAAACTGCTGGAGAAGAATGCCAAAGCAATGTAAATTATGTAGTAGGCCATAGGTGAGATTGAAACGAACAGAATCCCTGGTTGCAGTAATTCAAAGGAGATTTAGGATACCCTTGAACTTGCTTTTAAGAGAACCAACGAGGTAGACAAGGTCAAAACTTTATTTACTTATGTCTATGTATGAATTCTTTGGTATGAATAAAAATGAAAAGATGAATGATTGTTTTTGTAGATTTACGACAATTGTAAAAGATCTTATATCTCTCGGTAAGATCTTTTCTTATGAGGATCTTGTGAGAAAAGTTTTGCGCAATTTAACAGATGCATGGACAGCCAAGGTAACAGCGATCTATGAAGCAAAAGATCTATCCACCTTGTCTCCGGAACAGCTGATTGGTTCCCTTAGGATTCATGAAATGCTGATTGATTCTAAGTCTAAGAAGGAACCAACCAGAGACATGGCACTTAAGGGAATAGTAGAAGACGAAGAAGATGAGATTGACAAGATTGCCAAAAGGTGTGAGAGATCCCGTTAGTACAGGAGGAACTTCAAAGGTAACTGTAGACACCTAAAAATGTCTCCCCAAATGAGTAATCAATGATGAAGTATACCACATGTCGCAATTAATTCGAACTCGAAAAAACGCAATTGAACTCGTAATGAAGCTCGAAATATGTGAAGTCAAGTCACACTCGAAATTATGAGTCAAAGGTCAAATACAAGGCAAAAATATTTTCTTTCGGTTTTCTCGATAATCTCAAAGGTTTTCAAACAAGTTACGCTGGCGATTCTCATGCTTTTTGTTTCTCATCATGTTCATCACATTTTTCTGAATCCGCCAGTATTTTTAAATTATTTTTCTGATTTTTCTATGATTTTCTATGAATTTTGCAATGTTTAAATACGCAGAATACGCAGAAAATACATGAATAATTAGAAAATACGCGGAATGTTCTAGAATCTCCTAGAAGCATACTTTCTTGGGAAAGGAGGCGTCTAGAATAATCCGTAATCTTAGAAAATCGAGACATATGGCAAAGAATTATTCCGAATTAAAACATTTCAGATTTTTGGAAAAAAATATATACGCAGAAGCCTGCGTATATACGCTCCTAGGAGCGTATATACGCAGGGTTTTGAGGAGCGTATATACGCTGAGGAGCAGCGTATATACGCTGCCTTTGAGCGTATATACGCTGCTCCTCAGCGTATATACGCTCCTTGTTCTTCCTCCGCGCCTATAAATACGTGCCTTGCCTCCGACTTTGACACACACGATTTTCGACACGATTTTCGACACGACTTTCAACTTCCAACTTCTGACTTCCAATTTTACGATCTAAGCATTCTCTCTCTCATTCACAAAATTCTTTCACAAATACACATAAACACGAGTCTTTTGCGTTCTTTCGATTCGTTTTGACAAGCGAAAACAAGGTTGAATTCTGAGATTACTCACCAATAATTCTCTTTCACTTTCTTTTAACTTGATTAACCATTATTATGAGTTTTAATGTAATTTATACAATGTAGAAACCGACTTTTAATCGTTCCATGTAAATATGTAGGTTTTTCATAATGTTTTCAATGTTTTCATTGTTTTGGTTTTCGTTCTTTTCATTTCATTTTCATTATTATTATTACTTGTCAATACTAACGATTTCTTATCCTTGTATAGCGATTCAAGGCGAAAGATTCATTGCGCTCGTTTTTCGTCATGAACTAACATTTGTTTTATTTGTCTTTATATAGCGATTCAAGGCGGAAGATTCGTTTCGCTTCGTTTTACAAACTAACCTTTGTTTTGTTTGCAGATTTAGGGTAAGATGAGTTTGTATATATATTTTGAAGTTCATATACTTCATATTGTCATTGTTGTATAATTTGTATATATTTTGCTAAACAAAGACCGGAAATTATGTGAATCACTTTAAAGTCAGATTGGGTTACTGATTCAATCCGTACCATGTCCCCGAACCCACGACTGGTTACTTGATTGGACGTGGGGCCATTATTTTGGCACCAACGTTTCGGGCGTCCGTGAATAACCTTTATAGGCACGGTGGCGACTCCCCTTACTCGACAACACTACCCCAACGCACTCACGTGCGGGTTCCGTGGCTCAAGCCCACGCAAAGCACCTCGATGTAGTACCAAGCCGCGCGCCCGCTATACGCGAGGGCGCGGCCCACGTCCTACAATTTGGCGACTTCACTGGGGATAATCACCGTTAGGTGAAGTGGACAGACTTGAAAAGTCTCGTAATTCCATCATCACGTTTATTGGATTTTGCATTTTGCATGTGACCTTTCGAATAAGGTCGCGCCTTAGGCTCCTTGGTCTCACTATGGGCATGTTCTATGCTCGAGACTACCATAAGGGGGGATACTACCTTGGTTGCATGTGGTTAATTGATCGCATGGCTAAGGCAAGTCCTATCCCGCCCATGCCGTGTGTGCACGTGTTACTGATGCGTGTGCATAAGGGGTATCTTGGCCATACATCGCTAATTGCAAGTGGTGAAAACTGGACCAAGCTCTGCCCTTAGGCGTGGTACACTCTCTGACTTAACCTAGACCGACCATAGTTGACTTGTCATCACGTGTCTTGTATATATGTGCATGTATGGGTCCTAGCCATTGTACAGTTCTAGACCTTAACACAACACTTTCATATAGTCCATGGTCATCTTTTAGTTCACATCATGCATTTCATAGCCCATAGTGACTTTAGTTGACCTCTACCTTAGTCTGTGACCATAGTTCACTAGGACTTTGTCCTTCAAACTTTCGACCTTAGTCCACACAGACTTTGAACCTTAGGTCTTGACCCTTGACTACTAGGGTAGGCACAGACTTTGACCTTAGACGTTGACTTTAGACTCACATTAGGATTGACCTTACCTTCAGCCAACATAGGCTCGACCTCTAGGCGTGACCCTAACCTCTTTAGGCACATGCATATCATACATCCCAATGTCGTTTGGTGCCCTTTCAAAAAAAAAAAGCAAAAAATTCAAAAAAAAAAAAAAAACAAAAAAATTCAAAAAAACGAAAGGGCACCTTGCATTCATGCATTCATTCTAGGAAAGATGACCATGGAATTAGGACATGCATTTGCATCTGCATTCATGTATTCAATAATGACCAAGGAAGTTCACTAAGGGTTTATTTCTTTTTGAAACAGGGTGAAGCCGTCTCCATAGCCCTTGCTCGACCCAAAGAGTTTGAGCCCTCAGCCCAATCCAAACCTAACCTTCCTCCAACCTTCATTACCCATCAGCCCTAACACCACAAAATGGCCTCCCAACAAGAAAAGCTCCAAAAGCTTGCCGAGCAAGTTCAACAGCTTGAAGCTAAGATCAAGGAGTTGACCTCGAGCACTTCCTTGGACAAGCTGTTTGAAAAGGCAATCCAAAAAGCCATCGACCCCACCTTTTACCAAGACCAACCTCCTCTTGACCCCAACCTTTCAACCAAACTGCCAAAGGATTTCTCAGCCGAAGACATACCCAAGTTCAAGCCGACTGATGACCCTCGATTCCATATAAAGGGATTTAAGACCACCATGGCACTTAAAGGGATTGACTCTGCCTTGTTTCCAATGGTCTTTCCCCTTTCCTTGGAACCGATATGTCAGAAGTGGTTCTTTTCACTTCCTGAGAAAGAAATAGCTACTTGGGAAGACATCATCCACGCATTCATGGCAAGATACAAGGGTAACATTCAGACCCAAACATCCTTCCGAGAGCTTGAAATCCTTAACCAGGGAAAGAACGAGGGGTTCACTACCTATCTGACTAGATGGAGAGGAGTTGCTGCCACCCTAGTCTCCGCTCCTACTGAAGAAGAGATGGTCAAGACCTTCATTTCTGGCCTCCAGCCGGAATACAAAGATCATCTCAAGTATCGAGGCCTCACCACTTTCGCAAAGGTCAATTCACATGAGTCAGTTGGAGTCTTAGCTTTAGGATCGAGTCGGAGAGTCCCTTTCCCTAGACTATGTATCATTTCTTTTTCCATTTCGGGTCTATGTCATTAGGTTTAGGATTAAATTCTGCAATTAGCCTCTATGTAATAAATTCTTTTGTTAATAAAAGTTTCTTTTTTCTCATCTTTCTTTAGCCTCCATATAGTTTGTGCTTCTAACTTTAATGGAATCAAATTAATGATCGACCTCACAATTCAATGGACATTGCCAAGAGAGGCCTTCTTTCATAGCTCCACAAAACAACCTCTTCCCTCCATTCCCTTCATCATATCAAAATCCCTTGCAACCCTTTGAGCCATAAACACTATCATTCAGCCTATCTTTCTTTCATCACCTACATCTGCCTAACCCTTTGGATCGAACGGTGCTTAGGAAAAGACATGTGCAAAAGAAAAAAAAAGAATAAAATGGGCAAAAAGCAAAAAAAGCAAAAAATCAAAGTTCAATGCCAGTCATCACAAATGCAAATCAATGTCAAAATCCAATGCAAATCCAAAGTTCAAAGCCCAATTCAAACAAAAAGCAAAAGTCTAAAAAGCACACTGCGCACCGTGGGTCACTTCGTGATCATCAAGCCTTTTTCAACCCTCAAACCACAGCCTCACATTACAACCACAAAAGCCCTCTCACACGAGGCATTGTCCAAATCACCATTGAGAACTACGACGGTCTGATTCCAAAAGGATACGTAGGAAGCCTCTTCTCGAGGTCCGACCCAATAATTCAATAACATTCTGAGGTCCATCATATAGTTTGATTCCCTTAAAGTCAGGAGCACAGATTCCTAGTGTAGCACCCGACATAGACTCGAGCTTGAACCAACATCATCTAGCCAACCACATCAATTCCCCGTTTACTTACCCTTAGTCACAAATTTTAGCCTTGTATTTTCTTGAACCTTTAGCCTATTCTTTCATACACCTTAAGGGGCTCTCCTCAACTCTTCCTTAGGCTATCTCTCTGTAGCAGTCATCAGGCATTCTCCTCAAAGCATCGCATTGCAGCATTTCCTCCATGTTCTCTCCTCATACAGCATTCAGCTCAAGTTACTGATTTGGGCAAATCAAAATCACATCCCAATACCTCATCCCTTACCATTACCAGCCCAAAAAGCTAAGCTAAAACCATTACTCCACAAACTCACTAGCCTCACCTCACTTCATTAGCCATTGCCCCAACCTTGATTTCACCAAGCAAGCTCATCAAGCTGGGGGCTCACCCACTTAACCAACCATCAACGCCACAAATTAAGCCATTCCCAAACACCCAAACCCCATGGGTTGGGGGCTCACTTGCAATCACAAGCATCGCCTTTGCTCGAATGGGGGCTTGAGACGGCTCCATCCCGCAATCCAAAAGCATCTTACCATTAGTCAATTTCCTTGGTCATTTCATGCATTAGATCTAAGAATAGACTTGCATTACGCATATAGCCATTGCAAACACTTCATAAGCATCATTGCGCATTGAGTTTACATACACTAGTAGAAAAAACATCATATAATGCGGGTCATTTGCTGCGGTTATATAAAAACCGCAGCAAATAACTATTATTTGCTGCGGTTTTTATAACAACCGCAACAAATAACTATTATTTGCTGCGGTTTTTATAACAACCGCAACAAATAAAACGTTAAGATTTGAGTACAGTTTATATGTTGCGGTTATTTTGCAAAACCGCAGCATATACTATGTATTAAAAAAATTAAACAAAATACTCCACAAACCAAGGCTCCTTAGCGTACGTGTATAGGGAGTATATAACAAACCCTAATTAACCCATCTCCTCTCATATACCCCATTCTCATTCTCTCTCCTCTCATATACTCAATCAACCGGCCTTCATTGTCTCTCTCCTCTCTTTCTTTCACTTCTCTCTCCTCTCTTTCAGATCTCACCCCACCTCACGATCTTTCCTCTACGCTGCCGCATGACCTCAGCCACAACCACGAAGGGACGCCGCCGCTGCAATTGCCTCTTTCGTTCTATTCCAAGGTTAGTTGTTTTCGCTTTTTTCTATTAGATCTAGTAATTTGTTTTTTTTCTTCTGATTTTGGTTTTTTTTTATGGGTTCAAAATAAGGGTTTTCTGGGTTTGTATTTTTTTTTGTCTAATTTCCTTTTTTCGTTTTCGTTTTTTTGGTTTAATAGATCTAAGGTTGGATTTCCATTTTCGTTTAATTTTTTTATTTCGATTTTTTGTTTTATATCTGAGATTTTTCATTTGTTTATTTTGATTTTTTGAGATTTTTCGAGTATATAGACAAGCGTTATTTTTTGTTGGTTTATTTCATTTTTTCTGTATAATTTCATTTTTTTTCTGTTTAATTTCATTTTTTGCTTTGTTTTTTTGAGGTTTAAGGGTCCTCCAAGAGCACCTCTATCCTGCTGCTGCCGCTGTTGATGTTGCTTCGAATTTCTTTGTCCCAAAACCCCAATAAAACAGCAAATAATGGCAAAAATTAAAGGTATAATAATACTTATCTATTTGTTTGAAAATAAGTGTTTCAATTGAATTCTTATTTATATATTGGAAATTGTTATGATTTTTAATATTGTGGACATATATAAGGATATAGTTGTTGTTACTTGTTATTATTTTTGGATGAACTATGGTTTGTTTGTGGTTAATGGCGATTGATATTAGTAAGAAATGGGTACTAGGATGAAATAACTTGACAATTACTATATGTTTATATCATTGCACACCAAGTGTTTGATGAAATGCTTGAATGCAATGGAATAGCATTCACCACTGAATTTACCCAGAAAATCCCCTTGTTCTTTTGCTCAGCATTTACTCATAATTCTTATTTTTTTCCTGCTCAGTTATTTCTTCCTCAAATTCATCTAATTTGTGATTAGAGCTTATTCTTTAATTTCACTATTTTGCTTCTGAATTATGTTGCCTTTGTGTTAGTTAAAACAAATCTGAGTATGTAGTTTGCAAGGGGAAATTATTTGATCGTTGTTTTCTAATATCTGTTTACTTCTATTCACTGTTTTAAATTTTGTTGTTTGTAGCTTAATGACAATAATTCTCTCTCTAATTTTGTGTTATTTGTTTGTTACTGCATGCAGGTAAGCTAATCCTTGATTACTCATATCCTTAAGCTTTTGGGATTTCTTCACCAGATTCTATTAAGCAATGTTTCTGGTAAGCTAATCCTTGATTACTCATATCAATAATAACAATGTCTTCCTTTTGCATCCTTGTTTCTGTTGAATTTTGTTAAGCTGATAATAATTATAAGGTGGGAGAATATTAAATTAAATCTAATATATTGATGTAGGATAAAAGAGATGTACGCTCATTCTAATGAAAGGTCTGGATTAAAGGCTCCCTTAGTTGCTGATGATGTTTATGAAATCATCATGAAGGTATTAACTTGTTGCGTTTATGCTTAATGTTTCTGCTGATTGAGCTGATATTTAACACTTGATGAGGTTTCTTTTTTGTTTTCGAGATTTTATCATCATTTGAGAGGTGAGCAAAAAGTTAGAGAATTTGAAGAAATTAGTAACAAAAAATGAAGAAGATGATGAACAACCAAGGGAGCTGCTGCCACATGATGTGTTTCATGTCTTAATGAACACAAAGTTGTTAAGATAATTCAGTATCGAAAACTATCGTTGATCATTTCAGTAGTTTTAATCTTCTCATTGAAATCTAATAGTTGGAGTGAGGTTGAATTTTTCAGTCCTGATAATTATACAGCACTTGATAGGTATATATTAGTAGGAAGACCAAGGCTGGTCAATGAGACTCTGTATTGAACTACATTTAGTACTTCGGTTTCTTAATGTTGCATGTGTGTGTGTGTGTGTGTGTTTTTGTAGAATCAGCCTGAACTTATCGTCTACTGATCTACATCTTCATGTTTTCTTGGGTTGTTGTCGAATTTTAGAACACAAATCTCAGTAATCTGACATTGTTTCGTTCTTTAGTGTTGCTGAATTTTTACTGTATAAGCTGAAGGAGATGAGGAAGATTACTCAGAATGACATATCACTTGTAATGAAGCAATTTGAACAACTTAACATCGATCAATCAGGAGCATTATCGGTGTATGACTTGGAACAGTTAGCTCAATGACCTACACCCAGAATCCAGAGTTGTAAATAAATGGCCGGGATATCGAGTTTTTGTCATTTGATTTGTTGTACTTGTAAATGTACGAGTGTGCATTGTTATGGAATGTGATTGACATTCGAAAGTATATTTTGATATTTTGATTGCTGATCTGCATTGTCAACACTTTAACAATCTTCATTCATCATCCCTATTAATGTTACCATTATTATTGTATGTTTAATTATTATTGTGTTTGTGTTATATATATGCATAAAATTTGCAATATATAGACAACTCCTTGTATATATATACTGTAATTTTTAATATATTGCAGTATATATATACGGGGTTGTCTATATATTGGATTTTTTTTAAAAAAAATATAGACTATTTGCTGCGGTTATGGCTAAAAACCGCAGCAAATAAACACTATTTGTTGCGGTTTTTAGCCATAACCGCAGCAAATAGTAGCCCTTATTTGCTGCGGTTATAACCGCAGCAAATAGTCATTTGCTGCAGGCTTATTTGCTGCGGTTCAAAACCGCAGCAAATGAGCCCTAAATAACCGCAGCAAATGACCTTTTTTCTACTAGTGATACATCATCATGCATATGCATCCTGCACAAACACATTACATATTGCACATTACACATTGCACATTACACATTGCACCACCTCAACACGAGGCTAGGGCCCATCTTACATGCATTTGCCTGCACACGCCTATACGGCATTCATCGCTATACGCGATTGTTGCTACGCGCAACATTCTTCCCGAAAAGCCAAGGTCAGCCGTAGGGAAGGTTTCCTGAGGAACGAGGCGCTTCCAAAGGAATTCATATCACAGCCTATACGGCATTCATCGCTATACGCGATTGTTGCTCCACGCAACATTCTTCCCGAAAAGCCAAGGTCAGCCGTAGGGAAGGTTTCCTGAGGAACGAGGCGCTTCCAAAGGAATTCATATCATCACTCACATGCCTATACGGCATTCATCGCTATACGCGATTGTTGCTACACGCAACTTTCCCCGAAAAGCCAAGGTCAGCCGTAGGGGAACTTTCCGAAGGAACGAGGCGCTTCCGACGGAACTTACATTACGTCTTCCCGAAAAGCCAAGGTCAGCCGTAGGGAAGGCACATACATCACAACTCTCCCCGAAAAGCCAAGGTCAGCCGTAGGGGAACTTTCCGAAGGAACGAGGCGCTTCCGACGGAACTTGCATTACTCCTTCCCGAAAAGCCAAGGTCAGCCGTAGGGAAGGCATCTACATCATTTTCTTTTCCCGAAAAGCCAAGGTCAGCCGTAGGGAAAAGCTACCTGAGGAACGAGGCGCTTCCGAAGGTATTCATCACCTCATTTTCTCCTGAAAAGCCAAGGTCAGCCGTAGGGAGAAAGCAGCCCGAGGATCCAGGCGCTTCCAAGGGCATAAAACCGCATGGGGCGCGGTAACAGGTAAAACTAACCTTTGTTTTGCAGGTACCGGCGAAAAAGGGTGACTCAGGGTTACAGAACGTCTTGAGTTGCTCTCCGTCCCAAATCAAATACTTTGACTGTCGTCTTACGAGATTTTCGTCTCTTCAGACTCAGTCAAAGTGGGGGCTTCTTCACACAACAGCTCCTTTGCACACTTCGGGTTTTGGAATTTTCTCCCGCACCAGAAATTCCATATATGCACACTTCGGGTCTACGATTTCTCCCGCTACAGAAATCCAGCACAAGCATCTTTCGGGTCTTGGAATCTTCTCCCGCTACAGAAGTTCCGTCAGCACATCTCCGGGTCTTGGAAACTTCTCCCGCTACAGAAGTTCCGTCAGCACATCTCCTGAAAAGCCAAGGTCAGCCGTAGGGAGAAAGCCGCCCGAGGATCCAGGCGCTTCCAAGGGCATAACACCGCATGGGGCGCGGTAACAGGTAAAACTAACCTTTGTTTTGCAGGTACCGGCGAAAAGGGTAACTCAAGGTCGCAGAACGTCTTGAGTTGCTCTCCGTCCCGAATCGAATACTTTGACTTTCGTCTTACGAGACTATCGTCTCTTCAGACTCAGTCAAAGTGGGGGCTTCTGTAGACACCTAAAAATGTCTCCCCAAATGAGTAATCAATGATGAAGTATACCACATGTCGCAATTAATTCGAACTCGAAAAAACGCAATTGAACTCGTAATGAAGCTCGAAATATGTGAAGTCAAGTCACACTCGAAATTATGAGTCAAAGGTCAAATACAGGCAAAAATATTTTCTTTCGGTTTTCTCGATAATCTCAAAGGTTTTCAAACAAGTTACGCTGGCGATTCTCATGCTTTTTGTTTTCATCATGTTCGTCACATTTTTCTGAATCCGCCAGTATTTTTAAATTATTTTTCTGATTTTTCTATGATTTTCTATGAATTTTGCAATGTTTAAATACGCAGAATACGCAGAAAATACATGAATAATTAGAAAATACGCGGAATGTTCTAGAATCTCCTAGAAACATACTTTCTTGCGAAAGGAGGCGTCTAGAATAATCCGTAATCTTAGAAAATCGAGACATATGGCAAAGAATTATTCCGAATTAAAATATTTCAGATTTTTGGAAAAAAATATATACGCAGAAGCCTGCGTATATACGCTCCTAGGAGCGTATATACGCAGGGTTTTGAGGAGCGTATATACGCTGAGGAGCAGCGTATATACGCTGCCTTTGAGCGTATATACGCTGCTCCTCGGCGTATATACGCTCCTTGTTCTTCCTCCGCGCCTATAAATACGTGCCTTGCCTCCGACTTTGACACATACGATTTTCAACACGATTTTCGACACGACTTTCAACTTCCAACTTCCGACTTCCAATTTTACGATCTAAGCATTCTCTCTCTCATTCACAAAATTCTTTCACAAATACACATAAACACGAGTCTTTTGCGTTCTTTCGATTCGTTTTGACAAGCGAAAACAAGGTTGAATTCTGAGATTACTCACCAATAATTCTCTTTCACTTTCTTTTAACTTGATTAACCATTATTATGAGTTCTAATGTAATTTACACAATGTAGAAACCGACTTTTAATCGTTCCATGTAAATATGTAGGATTTTCATAATGTTTTCAATGTTTTCATTGTTTTGGTTTTCATTCTTTTCATTTCATTTTCATTATTATTATCACTTGTCAATACTAACGATTTCTTATCCTTGTATAGCGATTCAAGGCGAAAGATTCATTGCGCTCGTTTTTCATCATGAACTAACATTTGTTTTATTTGTCTTTATATAGCGATTCAAGGCGGAAGATTCGTTTCGCTTCGTTTTACAAACTAACCTTTGTTTTGTTTGCAGATTTAGGGTAAGATGAGTTTGTATATATATTTTGAAGTTCATATACTTCATATTGTCATTGTTGTATAATTTGTATATATTTTGCTAAACAAAGACCGGAAATTATGTGAATCACTTTAAAGTCAGATTAACTATGGACAACCGGTTTTTAGGCACCGTTTTAACATGATTAATACAAAGTGGTCACAATTTCTAGGTTAGGTAGTCTCTTGTGCATAATAGAATCACACTTTCGTAGTAATCTTTAGGGTTAGTACGCTTCTAAGGTGCTAAAAATGTAAGTTGTGTGCATCCAATAAATCGTGTTTAATGGAATTACAATGAGACCGAGTAGAGGCCGCTACATGCGGGCGGATTGGGTTACTGATTCAATCCGTACCATGTCCCCGAACCCACGACTGGTTACTTGATTGGACGTGGGGCCATTGTTTTGGCACCAACGTTTCGGGCGTCCGTGAATAACCTTTTCAGGCACGGTGGCGATTCCCCTTACTCGACAACACTACCCCAACGCACTCACGTGCGGGATCCGTGGCTCAAGCCCACGCAAAGCACCTCGATGTAGTACCAAGCCGCGCGCCCGCTATACGCGAGGGCGCGGCCCATGTCCTATACTAACAATTTTAAGAAGTCTAACTCTTCTTCTGTATGTTTTTGAATATTAGAGATAAGGGACATCTCACTCGAGATTGTCCTAAGAGGAAGGACAAACAGTCCAAGCCGGGTGATAAGCAAGCATTCATGAATGCTATGGTAGCATCAATGTGGGCTGATTCTAACTCATGTTCTGATGAGGATGAAGAATCACCTAATCCTGGTGTATGCCTAACTACTTTCACAAACATTGAGGGAGAAAACACTGACTCAGGAACCAGAGGGGGAACTAGCATATCCAGAAAGTGCTTAATGGCAAAGAAGGATGTATTGCATGAACATAAGGTAAAGTTAGAGAGAGATAGGAAAGWTATGAWTGGATATAATAGAGAAAATATGATTGCTTGTATTGATTCTTTATTAGATGAATGCTATAAACTKGGRGAGACTTACATAAATGGTAAAAGATAACTTAAGAAAAACGAATTGAATGTGAAATTACTGTTGCCAATTGTGATCACCTAGAAAAAGTTTGCCATGAAATGAAAAAACAAGTAGCAGAACTAGAGGTTGAGTTGGATAAGTTTAAGGTCGAACTAGAAAGGGTAAGATCTTCTAAACAAATATATCCTAGTGATGATCAGGAAGATCTAACCTCCTAGTTTCCCAGAGACTTGTTAACCAATAGTGAAGTTCATGATTTCTCAGCAACTAGAAGTAAAGAAAATTCATGCAGTAAAAATATTTTGTTAAAAGCCTTTGAAATATTATCCCAAAACCTAGAAGATTCGCACAAGGAAATTTCTTCACTTAAAGCTGCACAATTGCATGTTTTCTCTACAGGTACGAGTGTAGATATTGATGTTATGATTGATGAATATGAAGGGAAAATTTATGATCTACATGCTAAGTTTTATCYCTTAAGAAAAGGCAAAAAGCCAATGGTGATTGACATGACTAATGATCATATGGTTTCAAAACATAATCTACAACTCGAAGATTTAAAAAGTGACTTTGATTTTCTAAGAGAGAAAAACGAGTTTTTGACTAAGACACTTAAAACCAGGGAAAAAGAACTTCATGATAGTAATAGACATGTTAACAAACTATTGAATGCACAGGAAACATTAAGTCAGTTAACCTCAACAAGAGGCAATAATGGAAAAGTTGGTCTTCGTTACAACAGTCACAAAATTAGGATTAACTGGTCCCCTAGAGAAACCAGGCCACACGGATAAAAAAACTCAAGAGAGGTAAGAATGTAATGACCAAAGACATGTATGTTTGATATCACTTTGGTATGAATTGGCATAAAATTCATTATTGTCTTGCTAGGAAGGAAAATGTGGATAAGAACAACAAACATATGAAGTTGTTGTGGAGAAGAAAAGACCAACCACAACATAATATTATTTAAAAAGGACCCAAGTAAAATTAGGTTCCTAAACCTAATGTTTGATCTATTATTGCAGGCTAAGTCCGGTATAAAAATGTACTCTTTATCACGTTTCGCTTCCGATGAGAAATTTGCACACACACAAATTAATTAAGACGCATTGCATACGTATTTGTGTGCACTAGATTTTAATCATGTTGGAGAGTAGAATGGATGGATAGGCTTTCCTGAAGTTACTGTGGATACTACTGCACGTTTGGAAGTTCGATAACAGCGAGTACGTATCATTACTGTTCACAGTGTAGCGTTGAATGTGTTTTGATGTTCATCTCTTGTATAATATTTGGTTAAGGGTATGGTAATGTGCTCTTAAGGACCATGAGAACGTGCTCGGGACTAGACGACATTAAGAACCAATTCGTTATTATTCTGTCATTTTGAATTATATACTTCAGTTAAGCCTGTGACTTGGACAAGACAGGTGCATAACCGGGTTATTTAAGGGGCCATACTCTGCGTTTTAACTACCGTTGATCCGAATAGTGGTGCACGCAATTTAATGAGATATAAAAAGAGACATGTGCTCTGGTACGACAATATATTATTTTGCAGAACACATCTGTTCGGATAGTTAATTTGCTTTAGGTAGTACGCCGCCGAGTCTCTTACTCCGATGGTGCTAGGAAAAACTTTGGTAAGTGTCGTATTGCATCCTCAAATTTAAGTCCGGTGGCCTTGTTGATAGTAGATCATCCATTGTGTCCATAACAAATTATACTGATCGCTATGATGTCCTGTTTGAATAAAGATGAAGCTAAGAATAGCTGTGAGACTTAGTCCAACTATCCTTCACGACGTATAGTGGCATGGTGCCGGTGAAACAATGGTGTGACCTTGGCGCGTATTGGGTTTATTTTGTTCGTAACTAGATTATTTCAGATCGTTAAGTAGCATCGCCCTCTGTAGATATAGATTTTCTACTCGTGAGCGTGCAAAATATTATGCCTCTTGGAACTTCGTTGGCGCATTATCTTTGTATTTGTGCGCACCGTCGACGGTCAACGATGAATTGTTAGTTTCATTGTTGCTAGGCACATTTGCTATTGTTAATAATGCGAGGCCGTAGCCGTAAACTGTTTACGTGTTGCAGTTCTTGTGAGTTGCACGAGTGTATCGAGTTATTTGAATGATGCTTGACCCCTTGCACGCGCGTTCTAGGAATAGGTACCTCTGTCCGCATCCGAGCTCAAACTTCCTACTCCACGCAACTCACGTGCCCGTGCGGTGTTGGAATCTGGATGCCCGTTCTTGTTGCACCTCGGTGATACCCTCTACGTACGCTACAAAGCGAGACCGCTAAATTTGCATTTTCGTCTGACATGGTGCTCTTGTGTACAAAGTACCGTGCATTTATATCAAAATAACGGTTATGAATGCTTAAGTTCAGCCGTGAGTCGGCATAGAGAATAATATTTTGCACATTGTTGTTTCCTCCGCCCTATCTCTGGCCAGATCTGGCTAGAATCCAGCCGATAATATACTATTCGCGGAGGTGCGCTTTCGCTTCTCGCCGTCTTTCCGTAGCTCATCGTGGAGATCAATTTTTAAAAGAAGTGTAAACGCTGTCTCTGGTCCGTTTCTTTCAGAGAATATTAAGAGTATCACAGGTGGTCACAAATATCTTTACATCTACGTAGAAATGTGGTGTCTTATATTCCGACGCCATAGGTGAAAGAAGGCAGTATTCCGGAATGTCGACCTGGAAGTAATTCAGTCAAACATGCATGAGTTGGCATATTGCTCTGGACTGCCATATTGGGACATTGCGAATCCAATGCTGGGCGGTATTACAATAAACTCATGTTCTGAATGAAGGTGTGGTCACATGATACTGCAATAATGCTCGTAAGTCTGGATGGGAGTTACGTTATCGTCCCTAAGTCTAGGCGTCACAAACATTAGGGAGAAAGACACTGGAGTGATCAATGGCACAGAGGGGATAATATCATAGGAGCAATGCTCTCAAGATGAGAGTGCATTCATGAAAGAAGTCGAGTCGTATTGCTATTGAGAGTCATTAATGGTCAGTACGTTAGCATCAGGATGAGATGGAAAGTTATGGATGCGATTTAGTGACTTGACTACGGTATAGAACTATGTAACAGATGATTTGTCATTTGTATATGTTCTCCTCATTTATAGTCTAATGAAGAGTGGTGTGTTTTGAGGAGCATATTCGAGGGTGAGCTTGACATGAATATTAGAGTACACTTATTCTGTGTGTATAACTTGAGACAAAACGGAATTGAATATCGATAAATATCACAATCTTAAGGAAAGAGTTGCCCGCTTGGTATTCGAGAAAGCTAAGTGGTTGCACAATAGAGACGGGAAGAAATACTGGGAATAGTAAGCAGTTTCTGACAATTCGCAAAATGAAAAACACACTGAACTTAGGAAGGCTCGGTAACACGGTCTCACGAGGTTTGGACTTAGCTATAGCTTATGGTGACCAATAGAGTCGAAAACTTTATAAGCTGTAAGATCTTTAAATAAATATATCTATGGATCCGAGATAGGATAGGATCTAACTCGCATGTTTCCCAGAGTACTTGTTAACTTCAAGTAGTTGAATGTTCAATTGAATTTCGGTCTCGTAGTCAACTCATGCAGTTAAAGGAAATAATTCATGCGTAAAAATATTTGTTAAAAAGCATTTTTGAAATAATTATGCCCACTACCAAAAATACGAGTGAATATGTGGTGGCGGGAACAAGGAATAAATTTCTATTATTACCATAAGTGCACAATTGCGTGTTTCTCTCCATCTACAGTTGAGGGTAGACATCGACGATGAGTGTAAGATATTGAATCGGGTGTAGTTCAAGAAGGATCATTAGAATATAAGATAAGTGCGTAGATCACTACTAGGATTACTGTTGTGACTCGTGACGTGGAGGCCGATAGTAAGTTGCAGTTTTTTTATAGAATCAGTCTCTAGTGAGTGTTTTCAATTGACGGAAGGATTAGATTCATATTGTCCCACAAGTAATGATGCCAAGTAGGTGCAAGTAAAAGGCCGAAACTTTGAGAGACTTTCGCTACCTTTTTGAGGACATTGACTCAGAATATTGATATTTGCTGGTAAATAATGGTGAAGACCATATGAAGCGCGCTTATCCAGTAGGTGCTTAGAGCCAGTACGTCAGGACGTTATGACTTAATAATGCAGTGGTAGCTTGATTTGAGATAATGTTGTCTGAAGAAGTATCTGACATAAAAGTCGTAGGTGTTTAATAGGATCTTATGAGCAACCGGTATAACACGACGAAGATGGGAAAGTAGAGGAAGCCTAAGACAAGATAATTGAGATAGGCATTCAGATAATCGGATCGATCAGTTAAAGAAAGGAATAGAAATTGTGGAAGTCAAGGAGAACCATATTAAAAAGAGGAAAGGAAAGTGTAGTTGAAGTATATTGATGGACCTCTTAAACATGTTGGCGAGATGGTTTATAATTTATTTAGAGATTTTTTATTAAGTTTTTAGGTTCGACTTTCAACTGACCAATCATGAAAGAGAGAAGGAAGGATGCTACTTGATTTAATTTTGAATGATTTGTTTTATTAATGGCTTATAAAGCATCGAGTTGGCGTTCATCCAATAGACGAAGATTTACGGGGCTTTTAGTCAAGTAAATAAATACAATCTGGTTCCTAAACACTCATATGTGGTAGAAAATAAAGACCCAAGGAACGCAACAGAAATATTACGGATATACGTAAACAACTCAGTTTCGACACGTTAGGATCCCGTGTCACTATTCAATTAGTGATCGGAATTAAGAACGATACTTAAAATCTTTACTAAAGATTGGTGTTTGTCGTAAGCTGATATCACTTCAATTGGTTTATGGTAATTGGGCTCAGTGATCTTTAGAATATTTTGGTCGTTCACTGCCTATTATCAGAGGTGACGGATTGAATTTCCGTTTAATATACGCGTAATTTGGGATCCCTAATGACATAGACTTACATATGAGTGACGGGATTTTTGCAAATTAGAATTCACTGGACCAACGACTTTTAAGGAACGGAATTGCAAATCCATCACTACGATATCAGATAGACTGTTATTTCAAAATTCTCACATTGATCACAGACTAGAATCAGAAATGACGCAATTTTGCAACCACAGTGAATAATTCTCCGTTGGCTTCTAACTAATTAGGTTAGTTTTTCTATTAATTGCACGGTGGATGACTGAGCATTCTGCCCTTGTTATCTAAAGTGTATATCTGAGCATTACTGTAGGTAGGTATTTTTTAAGAATCCGTTGTCGTGAGTTAATTTTAAAGCTGTGCTAGAAACTAACTTAAATTTATTCTACATAGTTACCATTAAGACCCATGGCATTATTACCCATCCTCCCACTAGAAGCCCTTCACTGCACTCCTAATACTCTTTCACTCACTTCTCTCTGAGGATCGAACTCGGTTCCTAGAAGCTTATAATGTCACCTTAAAGTCAGTGCAGAGCTAAACCACACTACTCCAAACACACTTTTAATGTGCATTTCGCGTTGCGAGTGTCACCTTTTTGAGATATAAAATTATGTCATTAGATAGTGTAACACAGCATATATTAGACACTGAGAATTCAAAAATCCTGATCACTGATAAATATAGACAACAGGATTAATAATGGTCCGATCTACTAACTCTATAGACAACGGATGTCTCTTAACTCCGTAACTCGTCAATAAATAATAAGTATGATTGCCTGTGTGTAATTCTCGTTGTCTACTACACTTGTAGGCTGATCTGAATTGTCAAGATTCCGTCAAATGGTTAGGCAAACTCGAATTTATAAAGATCAGTAACGTCACTAAAGTATGTTTGACGAGGTGCACAAATCCCGTTTGAGTAAATTAAGTGACGGATTGTATAAATACTCGTCTACGATATATTTGATGTTTTTGTAAAGCGAATAAATAGCCACAGAAGTCTCTAGAGGTTGCCACAAAATCTTTAGTGACGGATTTAAAATCCGTCAACTAAATTAAGCAACGGATTTAAAATCGTCACAAATTAGCAACGGATTTAAAAATCCGTCCCTAATTTAGTGACGGATTAAATAAGCAAAGGTGTGGATTGCAATATTGTTAGTGAACTAGGGATTAATAAAATCCATCACTAAATTAGCAACCAGATTTAAACTACTCTTCTGACTGTCACAACTCAATTTTGAGTGTGACGAAGGTGCTTTGAGAATGCCGGTCGACTAATCTATGGAGTAAAGGAAGATTGAAGAAATTCCGTTCATCTAAAATGTTACTTGCCTTTTCCTGATCCAAGTATTCTATCACGGTAAAGCAAGTCATTTAATTTGGAAAGTTGTGGTCTAACAATAAGTAGTTGATGTTTGGTCTAATTGGGCATTTTACTTCTCTTAAGATTAAGCTTAAGTCTTAAATGACTTGCTGGAGAGGAGTGAGTTCCATTTACGAGGAGAGTTATGGTATGTAGGATATACGGTTTTGTTCAAGGTGGGTGCAATGTGTCGAAGTTGGGGAAATGCGGTTAATGGTGTTAATCTTTTTAAGGTTATTGATGTTATGTCAGCGTACTGAGGTGTTGGGGTTTGCAGTAGCGTGGTCCTGTGAGTGGTTTTTGGTTTTTTTTTCCTTTACCTTTTTCGTGACTGTAGATATTACGTTTTTTTTAATATGTGTTTACTATGCCTGTAAAGTAGATGAGGTATTAGATGATGGTGTCCTGTTGTAAATTGTATAAGGTTGTGACGAACTTAATTCCTCAGGTGTGTAATAGTCTTGGGGTTTATGATACACTCAAAGGATGAAACATTCGACGATTTTGTAACTTTAGTGTAAGAAGAGTGGAGAACCAGCTTACGCCGACATGTTGGTTCCTTGCGGTAAGATCAGACGATGGTACTGAACTTGAATAATGCTGACCCTTATTGAATTAATGTGGAACATGGAGTGAGTCCACAACTTTCTCAGCCCTGAAAAACACACAACAACAAATGGTGTTGTTGTAAAGAGAAAAAATTGTCTTAGTTTGCTACCGTTGGTTTATTTGTATTGAATGTACAAACCACATTGAACTAAAATATTGCATGCATGTTTTCTATTTGCATGTGCAGGTACAAAGATAACAGTTCAATGAATGTAGACAAAAGCTCATGATCTATGTCTTAAATGATTATGAAGCCAAGGTATTACAAGAGCATAGTTTTTTGGTCTAGCTGCCTTTAAGTTATAAGTAGAATTTGAGTTGTTTATATCCTTATAATGTTAAATGTTATAGAGATGGAGCTAGTAGAATACAAATGAAGTCATAATTCTTATTATATACAAACCTTCTAGTAAACTAAGATGACTGGAACAGTTTGTTTTCAGACGGAAGTCAGTCCGAGTCTTGTCAATCGTTTTTACTTTCTAAACAACCTATTTTTCTTTGGAAGTTTTTCTTCATCGACACCAACAATGATATTTTGATATATTACGTGTGTGAGAGGTTGTTCGCTGGCAAAGAAGAGTTCTTTTATAGTTATTTTTAACTTTTTATAGGTATTGTTATTAGTCCAGTTCTATAATCTTCGATCTTTTATTGCTAGGAAAATAAATAATTTGATGCCTGGTATATTTTTGAGTAGTGTTTATATATTATTCTTCACTTTGAGCCAGAATATATAATATTCCATTATCACATGCAATATACTCGCATTTTTACCACAAAGGCCTCTTACTTACGAGAAATGATAACATAAGAAACCCCTAAAAAAAAAAAATTCTACTTAGTTCTTATTCATAAACATAAAAGTTTAGATTTCGCACTCATCCGAGTTTACTGTCTTAAAAAGCTTAACCGTAG
>SNQN01005023.1:21413-40282 GCA_008642245.1 Bassia scoparia | reverse complement strand
TATTTATATAAAACATTAATATGTTATCTTATAAAATGATAATAGGAATGTTCTTTAGATTGATCATAATTTCTTAATATTTTAATAAAAAATCTATCTATTAAAATTTGTTGTTGAATTTTGTTAGGGTATTAATTATGTGTGGCTTTTAATTGTACTTTTTAATATGTTTTGGTTTATTGTGATTTTGTGTTTATTTGTGCATGGACCTTTTTTGTTTTGGAGGATGTAATATATATGACTTTCATTTTATTGACATGTTTTAATTATGCTAGATATCAATTATATTGATTTTTGCTTTGTTTTTTAATCTCAAATATTATAAAGCTGTTATGAATATAACTTTACCAACGCTCAACCAACACTATTGATATGTTATTATATAACTTTTATAAGTTATATTGCTATAAGTGTTGTTCGGCCATTTAAGTTGCAAATTTAAAAATGTAGGAGTACTCCCTCTTGTCGAAATTTAATACCGATGTGCCACACATAATTTCTATTTTTGGATTTTTCAGTGTCCTAAGGCCGAATCTGGGAAAGATGGGAGGAATCTAAGTGCAAAAAATACACAATAACGAGCACAACACCAGATTAAACAAGGTCATCAAATTTTCCTAGCCGTTATTTACCGTCACTTCTTTTCCCAATAAAATCCGCATCACCCATTGGGTGGCAACTTCAATATTGCTCAAATAAATTATATTCACTAGTAGAAAATAGAAATAAAGTTGCAGCTCAACAAGCTGGGTTTTTTTAAATAGTACCCCAGAATTTGACCACCTTAGCAAACAAATTGGGAAAGTCACAAGAAGCTGGGGTTTTTTTTCAAAAACCCAGCTTTGTGACTATATTGAAAAAAGAATTAATAAAACAAACCATGTAAATTCACTGTCACGAGTCAGACGACAAAATTAAATCCCTAATTCTTCTCTAACCTTCCTCTTATTCACTTCTCTCCATCTCTTTCCAACCGCTTTTCGGCGACGAACGTACGTCTTTCTCTCTCTCTTTCTCCGATCTCTTGGTGCTGAGCTGTGCTATTGTTGCGTTGCCGCCAGATCGACACTGTCTTCTTTTCGTGAGGTTGGCTACGATTGTGGTTGTTCTTAATCCATTGTTAGGGTTTCGCATTTTATCAAAGTATTCTCTTCTCTCCATCTTTCTTCCGTCATTTTGTGAGAATTAGGCTTATGTTTTTGGTAATGTTTGTTTGGATTGTTGTGAAATCATTGACGTATTCGTTGGATTTGTGTAGATCTGCGATTTTGTTGGCATATTGCGTTTCAAGTTTAAGGTTTGAATATGTGGAATTATAATTTCGTATTTGTATGATTTTAGGTTGAATTTGTAGCATTAGTTTGAATTTGTGACGATCCTAGGTGGATTTTGACGTTTTTTATGCGAATTTTTGGTCGTTTTGGTGATGATTAATGGTTACAAATTGTACCTTTTTCTGAGTAGTTTAATGGGTTCTTTGAGTTTTTCGTGCATCATAGTCTTGTTTAATGAAGAAATGCGAATTTTTTGCTGCATAATCCGACAATATTAACTGGCATCAAGCAGTTTGAGATTCTTCTCCAATTTGAATTTCTTATGCAATTTTTTGCACGTAATTATTAGAGTATGATCAATTTCGATTTTCTAAGTTACATTATAATTTCTGGGTTTTGCTTCATTTTTCATATAAAGCTTCTTTTTGGAGAATCAGCCTGGTTTGCCGCTCTCAATTGTCAACGTAATGTCTATTGAGTAAGAAAATGGTTAGCCTTTTTACTGCATCCATCTAGTTTTTGTAACAGTTAATTCTTTTCTTTCTGAAATTATTTTTTGCCATTTACTTTAACACTGATATCAATTTGGTTGTACAAGTTACATTCCTTGTATTGTTCAGCAGCATGGCAGCTGAATGGTTGAGGTATGATTTCTTTTTACTTCTTCTGATCAACTTTTGTTTTTAAAGATTTAAGAATGTAAATCAATAGCAGTTAATTAAATTATTTATCGGTTGTGGAAATTAAGGGCCATTTGTTTGGTATAAGATGATGGTTAGATCTATGAGGATGGAAACTGATTAACAATGAATGATCAGTGAGAAGATTTTCAATTGTAACACTAGCCTTTTCAAGTTACTTTGATGAGATCAAAGGACTTTTAGTTTCACAATTCAATATGTTAGAGTGTAGTGTAATCAATTCTTGTTGTTCTATGCTGTCAATTTCTAGTATTAAATGGACTATGAATTATTCACTTGTGTTGCTGTTAACTTTCTGATTTAATTATGCGTTGAGTTTACCACTAGTGTAAAATTTGTTTAGTTGAACTCAAATGAATCAAATTTTTTTTTCAATTTGATTTTAATTTATTTTTAACTGCTGGGTACCTGTCTCGTTGCTTTGATTTATTTAAAAATTTGAATTCGTTTTTTGTTTAGTCAAGGCTTTGGATCCTACTTGTGCTTGTCAATTTGTCACTGTTTGCATTGAGCTTCCTGCCTGCTTTGTTATTTTTTAATTATGCTCGTCAGAGAACTTGAATGAATGGTTTGGTTGCAAAATCCTAGATGTTTGTTGTTTTGTGCAGAAGTTTCATGATATTGCATATGAATTTTGATTCAAGTGCTTGTAGTGCAATGTGTGTCTGCAGAATCAATAGCAACCCGTATCTCTATAATTCTCCATTGTCCTAAGAACATTTGCTTTTTAAAGAACATAGAATAATCAAGCTCTATTTCTGTTCGGGTATGTTATTCTCAAGTGAGTAGGTTGGTTTCTGGTAATATGACTTCTCACGTTTGTCTGCTCAATGAGTCTAGCAGGATATTTTGAGTAGTTGTATGATGTATCTTTGTATGTGATTTATTGGGTGGAGTGCATTTTCTTGTTGTTAGACTCTCATAGCCATCATAGGACCTCCACATTCCAAAAAATCATTTCTAAAGAATCTTCATGAGTGTTCAGTATTCTTGCTCAGATTAGTTATTATGTTTGTGCAGGGGGCAATGTTTAGAATTCATAACATTATTCAGTCTCTTGTCAATGTTTCCTAGTCTGCTTTGTTTGTTATACGTGTCACGTAGGGCAGAGAAATCTAGATCTGTGATGGGTTTTTTATTTGTCCGACGGTGACATATGAACAAGAAGACAGCAGTAAGTCTTCTGAGGATTGGGAAGGTTTCACATGGTAAATGCCATCTTCTGTCTATACATTGTTCAGATAGAAACTTTGTGTCTTGATGGTGAGATAAACGGTGGTATCAAGTAGTATGGCTAGCCAATGCATTTCAAGACAGCCACAGCGCGATTAGATCAGATTCCCTCGTATGACGAGGGTATGTAGTAGCGCAGCAGAGACAACAGTAATACAGGGAGGCAGCTACGCGTTTTTATATTCGCTTCCGATTATTATTTGTTTTGTGGACTGAGTATGATCTAGAATTGGCTTAAAGTTTAGAAGTGTATTTTTTTTTTTTGAACATACATAGAGTGGTAAATTTTCTTGTAACACTAATTGAAATATAGCTTTTATATATTGTAATAAGAATGTTTATAAATTGCAATATTATTTTTTTTTTAAAAAAAAAAAAACCAAAAGCTGGGGTTTAGCTAAAACCCGCTTTTGACTTCACAAGCGCTGGGAGTATTTAACCCAGCTTTTGTCAAAAAGCTGCAGTCAAGAAGCATGCGGTTTTAGCTTTTGACCCTAATAACCAGCTTTTGATGATTTTTCTCTAGTGTATCACTCATTTGGGTCGGACCTCATTTGCTCAAATCCCCATATGCAAAACGAATGTACTTTTACTAGAAGTTGAACATCGGATTTCATATTCTAATGAAACTAATGAAACTTAAATTGTGTCTGTTTTTTTTAAATGGTCTACTTAAAAACACCATCTAATGAAACTTAAATTATTATGTGGTAACTTGTGATACACTGAACTCCCTATTAACTTCTTTTCTTAGTCTACCTCTTATTTAGGTGGGTTTAGTCAACTGAACAATACAACAATTTGAATCAAATTTGTAACTATCATCAAGATACCGTGAGTATAGACTGAACTAAACTTATTTTTGTTTAACTGAACTTATTTTTACCGAAACTTATCTAAATAAGCTAACGAGGACAGTGCCTAAAAAAGGTACCGTACGCATCGCGAATATATTTAATGTGTTATATACTTATATTAGTAATTTTACACAAAAAAATAAAAAGTTTTGGAGGGAAAATTTTTCACMAGATTTATATAGGTAGAATCTTCTAGATTTTCGTAAAAAAATATATTTAATGTGTTATACTAGTAATTTTATACAGAAAAAAGTAAAAATAAAAAGTTTTAGAGGGAAAATTTTAACCAGTTTGATATAGGTAGAATCTCCTATATTTTAGTAAAAATTTATTAACATGTTATATTAGTAATTTTACACAAATAAAAATTAAAATTAAAAGTTTTGGAAGGATAGTTTTTAACTAATAAGTAACATATGTCCCTCTTGAATATTGTAGTAATAAGTAATAGATAGATGCGTACCGCAAGACATTATAACTAGTAGGATGAGCATGAGAGACGTGAATGATCTATTTACGACCATATTCTTAAAATTGGTTCTATAGAAAAGAAATATGAGGAAGTGAAGAATTTTAATTAGTTTTAAAAAAGTACTCAAAGATGTGAACAAATGTTTTAATTCATTAACCACATTATATAGTACTAGTTACTTGTTAAATTAGGAATATGAGGTAAATTGGAAAATATATCGTTTATCATATCGATATTACTAACGACGTCCCACGAAGTTAGATAAGATATGATATAGGAAATCATATTTTACTAGTATTTATGTTAATTTGAAGTAAATCATATCTTATTAATCCAGATAATATATGATCCCGATAAAATATGATAAACGCCCTATTTAAATGATTCAGTTAGACATCCGCAATTAAAATTAAGAAGACAATTCAGTACGAAGAGATTAATCAGTAATCATTGTTCCGGCACTGATGAAATCAATGGAAACGAACGGCATGGAAGAAAAAGTTGATCGATTAAGCTGTTTACCCGATGACATCATCGGCGAAATCCTGTCATTCCTTCCCATCCAATCTGCTGTCGCCACCTCTGTACTATCGAAGCAGTGGACCGGCCTCTGGAAATCCATCACCGCATTCCGCTACGACAAATCTCAACTGAAGCACTCTGTTTTTCAGGATGTCATCGATCGTGTTTTACCCAATGTCAATATTCCCGCCCAAATTCACACCTTCGTAATCGACGTCTGGAGAGTCAGTGTGGTAACGTTGCCCGTTGAAATCCATCACCATAATTTAAATACACTTGATATTAACGGCTGTTTTGATTGTTANACGTCCCACGAAGTTAGATAAGATATGATATAGGAAATCATATTTTACTAGTATTTATGTTAATTTGAAGTAAATCATATCTTATTAATCCAGATAATATATGATCCCGAGAATATATGATAAACGCCCTATTTAAATGATTCAGTTAGACATCCGCAATTAAAATTAAGAAGCCAATTCAGCAGTACGAAGAGATTAATCAGTAATCATTGTTCCGGCACTGATGAAATCAATGGAAACGAACGGCATGGAAGAAAAAGTTGATCGATTAAGCTGTTTACCCGATGACATCATCGGCGAAATCCTGTCATTCCTTCCCATCCAATCTGCTGTCGCCACCTCTGTACTATCGAAGCAGTGGACCGGCCTCTGGAAATCCATCACCGCATTCCGCTACGACAAATCTCAACTGAAGCACTCTGTTTTTCAGGATGTCATCGATCGTGTTTTACCCAATGTCAATATTCCCGCCCAAATTCACACCTTCGTAATCGACGTCTGGAGAGTCAGTGTGGTAACGTTGCCCGTTGAAATCCATCACCATAATTTAAATACACTTGATATTAACGGCTGTTTTGATTGTTATGARATTCTAAGGCTGTTAGAATGGTGCCCYCGGCTTCGGCTAGTGCGCTTGAAGGGGAAAATTCAATGGGACAGTCGTAAAGAGTATGCCGATCGAGACTCACAAGCTTCCCGGGTGATTCTGAGTGAGGAATTAGAATCGTTGGATATCGACTTACTTTCTGATCATGTTGGTTGTAAACCTATCATACTTTGGGTTCATACTCGCAAACTGAAATTCTTTAGGGTTTCACATATCTATCCGTTGAAATTGAAGTTCATTGAAGAACCCATTGCGTTACAAAAAGCAGACCTSAAAAGGTTTTATTGTCTCTTAGATAATAACGAAGCGATGGATTTTTACTGGAGTGTTCGTCGTATTCCGAACCTAGAAGTAGATCAAACCGTATTAAGTGCCATTGCCCCGGATAGTATTGATTCAAAGCTTCCAGTATTTTGTAATTTGAACAATGTTGTATTTACCATTACACACGAATTCGTTCATCGTCATTCCTTGCTGAGTGGGATGATAGCATTGCTACAACATACTCCTGTGTTAGAGTGTCTAACACTTAACTTGGGGTATTGCCCTGACCTTGATATTTCTGAAATCAAGTTGGATTTTGTAGATAAATCTGCGCTCCGGTGTTCGTTGCAGCGTTTGAAGAGGTTTGTCGTAAAACACCCTCTCAAATTAAGCCAAACGGTTATGGGAACGTTGAGGTACTTGTTGAGTTATACAACATCTTTGGAGCAAATTGTTGTTGTTACTCCTAGACTTGAGAGTGACAATGCAGAACAACTCAAGGAAAAAGAGATTGACTTACTTGCCACATTGCGGGAGATAATTCCCCAGAAGTCATCGTCTTGTCATATTGGAGTTGAATTCGAAGCTGGTCTATGGTCTATTTTACAATGAACATCTAAAAAATGTCCACCAATGCCGATGAATGTGAGCCACTATATTTATTTTATTTTACTTTATTTTTCTAATAAATTATTTATCAAATCTCCTTAAATATATCAATATTTGCTTTTATTTTGAGGTTTCYCAATATCAATTATTTTTCAAACAAGGAAATATTCATTTGTAATTCTTGTAAAAAATTATAAGTTTTATTTTCTTTTAATTTCCTTCTTTAATTTCTGTAAATTTAATTGTATATTTATTTTTTATTTACTTTCTTTAATTTCAATTGTAAAAAATTACTTTTTTTCGTAAAACAAAATTCTAAAAATATAAATRAAAAAGAAAGAAAAGGGGGATTGGTTTTACGAGCCTAAGCAAACTTCTTTCGCAATTGACAACCAAAACCTTATAAAGTTATAATTGAAGGGAAGCATGCAGTAAAGGAGTTTCCTTAAATATCAGTAACGTGAAGTTAAACGGCGCGCAGCACAGGGCTATTTCGTCCATTCCAACTAATGATGACAAATCATAGATTCATAGTTGCATGTTGCTTTTATTGGTGAACAGTCTGTGTCAGATGAGTGTTTTAATTTATTGTTTGTGGGGGCACATATATTTCAAGAAATAAATTTTCTAATGCATTTTTTTGGTCAACAATTTCAAAATTTTCATCTTCCGCCATATATTCAAAAATTTTCATTTTTCATTGAAATCTGTTGGCCATTTTTTCTAATGACACACTTTTACACTCTCATCTCACACTCACTTGTCTCTCTATTCATCTTCTTTTACGAGAAAAAAAAATTCTCTTCCTCTTTCTACCCAAATTCATTCAACAAAATTATTTGATTTCTTGAATTAGGTATTTAAATTACTCCAGAAATTTAATTTTCGGTTATTAATTGAAGTGTTTTCCGTCCAATTTTGACTGAATTTTGGGGTTGTTAGGTTAAGTTTCGACAATGGTGGTGGTCGTTTGCGGTCTTGTTTGCGCTCGGACGTGGCGAATTTTGAATGTATTTTCTTGGGAAAATTTATATTTGGAAGCGTTATTGGTTTTATAAATTTGTTTAGTCGCTTGTTTGTTTTGGTTATATGAGTTGTTGTTAGTGTTTGAAATTTACTCCTCTGTTAGATTTATAATTTTTTGCATTATTTTTTTTTTCTTTATTTGGAAGCATATTTTACATTTATGTTGGTCCGAGTTGTGCATTTTTGTTATTCGAAACATGGGTTTTAATGGTGGTTCGATGGGTGCTTAGTTGGCAGTTTTTCTTTCAACTTTTTCCTTTAGTTTATAGATGTTAGATTCAGCTGTTGAGACAGCGGCTTTTCATTTTAGTACTTGGTGTTTTGTGTTTGAAGCGTTGAATTTCTCTTTTTATTTTAATGTTTTATTTTTTGGAGTAAGACGGTTTGTGGTTTTAATTGGTTGGAGATCGTGGGGTTTTTTTGTCGACAGCATGGGGAACTGATTTGCTGTTTTATCGTATTGATTTAATTTTTTATTTCATTTTTGCGGAGATCGCGTTAACAGGAATTTAAGTTGTGTTCTTAGCTTTTTGTAACTCGTAAGCGTTTCAGGTGGTTGGTGATGTGTGTAAATATAATTTCTTTTAAATACAAGTTTTTATCGAACTAGAATTTTCAATTGAACTTACTACTACACTTGAGCTTGATTTGTTTGACCCTTAATGGCTGCAGATCTAGTCATTTGCTTACATTTATTTTCTTGGAGCAGTTTAATTTTCTGCAATCTTACATGTTTATGATAGTGTCCAGTAAGAAACAATCTATATGTCTTGGGAATTATACTCAGTAAATTCAAATATGTCTGTCAATTTTACATGGCCTATGTTGTTCGTTGTTAGTCTCTCGTGGCGCCAGAGCGCTAGATCATATGTGCATCTACTTGTTGTATTAAGATGCACTTCATGTTCTTGATTCCAAATTCCAGAAATGGGTTCGTTAATTCTTAATTAGATGTTTGCGTTGTTGTTATGCGATTGTTTGTTTGAGTTTGGCTCCTAACTTCAGCTTATTTATGTACATCGAATTTTATTCCTTTTAATTTTGTGCGACACAGTGGTGTATGTATCGTTAGATTTAATCGTTACTGGTGTATTTATTTGCGAGTTTTTACCTTGTATTGTCACACACGTCCCCTTTTGTTAAGCCTTTTCCCTTATCTTTATCATTCTGTATTGCATGTAGTTTATATCCAAATTTGTGTTTTCAAAGTCAACCGTTTGTCGTTGATTAGTTTATCGGTATCTACAATTCCTTTTTTTGCTCGATTTTTACCTTGATATTGTTGTGACACTTTGTTGTTTTGGAATGTTTATTAGTTGAAGTAGTTAATTTTTCCTTATTCTGTGGACTTATTCCTTTAGTTTTGTATGTTGGCTTAGAAGTATGCTTCTTTTGTCGATGCTTATTATGCTGTATGCCCTTATTTTTTCTTCTCTTATTGTTAATTGATAAGTTTATCAAGTTTCCTAATTCTAGATTGTGTATTGATGTTAGCTTCTTGAGTTGTTCTGTTTGGATTAATTTTGTCTTTCCTCTTTGTGTCCTTATTCCGATTGTTGAATTTGGTATTCTCAGTTATATTCTTTCTCATTCTCGAAACTTCTAGCTCACACTTCCCTTAGTTTGGCCCTTTTTCCCTTGTATATTGTTCGTTGAATATGCCTTTTAATTTGTTATTTGGTCCTGTTTGCACTTAGGCATGTCCCTTCAATTTGTGTCTCTGTCTTGCATTATGACGTTATTTATAGCTTTGTTTTTTCTCACTTATATGTCTTTAGTTTAAGATAGGTCCCACCCTCGGCATACAGCGGATTGACGCGTCTCCCAATTGGGGATGTGAGCCTTTCGATTATTTCTGTTTCAGTTGCATTTTCTTTTTTCCATCATAATTTTATTTTATTTTTGTTGTTCTTAGGGCAAGTTGTTTGATCTTGTTGCGGTGATTGATGCTGTCAAGGGCTCTGTTAGTAAAATCGAGGGCAAAAGGGTAGCTTGGACCAAGATAAGTGGAGAGGTGATAGCTTAACACAGGGTGCTCACGTAGAGTGGACCCAGCCCAATGTGATTGTCGGTAGGATAAGTAATTGGGTTCAATTTAGCTTCCATAACCACTCATAACTCGAGGCTGTTGTGGTCGGTTTTTCAATGGTTCCACCGTCAAGTTTATGGGCAGTTTCAAACTTAAATTAACCTGTTTTCGTGTCGCCTCTCCTCATGACCTAGGCGAGAATTTTCAATATTCGGTTGCTGTTAGTTTTGGTTGTATAAGATGCTATGGTTGATTGTAAGTTTTTGTATGCCTATTCTTTTTGTATAAAGGTTTGATTTATAGAAGCATTGCATGGGAATTTTTGTGGCTTTAGAAGGTAAGTTTGGAGGGTATTTGTTCATGTAGGCGGTGACAGTTTGGGGCTAGAACGCAGAGATTTTAGAGCGGTTTGGAAGCCCATATTTTTGTGGTGGTTTAATCTTATTTCGGGTGATGTATTACTGTTTGTGTTTGAAGCTTGTTTAAGAGGAGGGTTTAACATGTTTTCAGTGAGTTTTTAAAGGTTGAAAGGTAGGATAATTGTTTGTTGTATTTCGGGGATGTTTTTTTTTTAGTAAATGAATGAAAGTGTTTGTAGACTATTTTGTGGGTGTTGTTGCTGCAGTTTCCGTGACAATAATCTACATGTTTGGGCAGTGTATGTTGATTTTGTATTTCGGGTTTGTTAAATTATTCATATCATAAGCCTATTAGCTCAATTGGTAGAGCAATGTGCAATTGCACATTCATGTAGGTTCAAATCCTACATAGGTTGAATACTTTTTTTAATAGCTTGATTAGTACATCTTTTGAAAMTACAAAGATTGTGACACGTTTTTAAAAGACGATTGTTGCTTTTGCATTCAAGTATCACGCAACTAATTCTATCATGAAGGAGAAGTATCATTTTCTTTACTCTTTTGGTCATATGACTCATAGTCTCATATCCTATTAGTCTATTAACATCCATTACTTCATCAAACTTAAACTAACAAATGAGCTTTACACAAATTTTGCAACACTTGTTAAGTACTGTTTCATCATATTTGTTTCATAGTTTACCACAACTAAATTCGATAGACATTTGTTTCAAATTTGAWGTCTTCACTGAWTTTTTATTTAATCTTAAAAAACCTTTATCATATCTTATTATCGTTTTCACAYATCATATAAAAGTTGTATCATATCARTTAAATAGTTAACCACATTTGAGATGACATTGAACGACTTCATTACATTGAACAACTTCATTAAATTGGTAGCATTATGAAGAAAGCGAGTGTTTATAGCTTCAATTCAAACGAGCATAACCAAGTATTTGTCTATTCGAGTTCAGCTTTATAAGAATTTAGTTGTACATTGTAATACTCTATTTGTAATAATTTTAGGTGTTGATTGGTTGAAGGTAAATAACATAGAATTTTTTAATTACTAGGAAGAATAATCTTGAATTGTTGTTTGGTTGACATTAATGCTATGTTATTTCCAACTTAATTTTCAACTTATTTTTATCCAAAAGTATGTTATAAATTAAAATCATTAAGAATTATCTAATCATTACATCAAACTTCATATACTCCGTATTTGTTTTCAATGTCATATCCTTTTATTAAAAATTCATACTATTGGTGTAAAATGACATATCTATTCTCAATGACATACTCCGTATCTAATTTGTAAATCCTACTGTATGACCGTTAATTTTATCATATCAGCATTAATATTAACCATTATAGTTCAAAAATTCGAAGTCATCTTATTTAGACCGATTACGAAAATCAAAGTACGAGTTCAAAATGATTGATAGAACGTACGCTAAATAACAGATAATCCATAAGGCAAAAACCACTAAACCATAAACCCGAGCCTCAACGAAATAATATCTCTCTGAGTGTTATGATCGCCAGAGCCCAGGGAGGTCCTCTACAATATTGTCCACTAATTGAGATACAACCCATAGAATCTCCCAAAGCCCGAACCCTTTAACACCCATATCTTCTGTTCATATTTGACTTCCTAAACCGTAAAATCCTAAACCCTGAATCGTAAAACCCTTAAACCTAAAACCCGAAAAACCTAAACCCTCTACCCTAAAACCCTCAACCCTAAACCCTATCCCTAAACATATAAATGTAAACCATGAACCCTTAAACCCAAAACCATTGCATCTTAAACCATGAAACCTAAAACCTGAATCCC
Organism: Bassia scoparia; assembly: GCA_008642245.1. Taxonomy (NCBI): domain Eukaryota; kingdom Viridiplantae; phylum Streptophyta; class Magnoliopsida; order Caryophyllales; family Amaranthaceae; genus Bassia; species Bassia scoparia. Next base: position 28,184 of record SNQN01005023.1, on the reverse strand, counting down.
TGGAACACTATAAACCCAAAACCAAACCTTAAACCCTACCAAACCATAGACTGTAATAACTTATCTAGGGAACAGTGTTCTAATGCAGCTGTCCTGACCAACATTTCAAAAACAAAACAATGTGTTTCTTTTATCAATGTTTCTGCTTGTCATCATTCAAAACCGAAACCATAGACTGTAAACCATGAACCCTAAACCTAGACACTGAAACCTCAAACCTAACCCTAAACCAAACCATAGAAGTGAACCATGAACCTAAACTCGAAACCATAACCCTAACCATGAACCTTAAACCCTAAATCCTAAACACTAAAACATCAAAACCTAAACCTTAAACCCTAAACCCTAATACCATAGATTGTAAAACATGAACCCTAAACCCGAGACCATACACCCTAAAGCATGAACCCTAAACTAAAGATATCACACATATCAACCATAAATTCATATCATACCATAATATCTGTAATTTTCCCACTCTCCATATAACTATCATATCATTATCAATACTTAACACATTCTATTAACAATAGCTTCTATCATACACAACTTCACTAAAATCGTATATCAATTACTACTTGTCTTTGAAGAATGGTATAACAATAAGTTCGAATATCTTTAAGTATGAACGGTAGTAGACTTAACATACCACAATATTTCATTAAACACTTTCAATTTGCTTTGATAATATAACTATAAATACCTTAAATTTTCATAAATAAAGGATATCGGATAATACCGAATACATTCCTTTTCTTGTTGGTGTCGAGATTACCAAGCGTTCAAATCCAGTTTATCGGGTATAAAAACTCTAAACATTAGCTACTATGTTAATTGTTGGAATAATCAATTATTTTCTATTGTGTAGAAAAACAAAAAAAAAAAACCATACAAAGGTCAATTTGTTCATAGTCATTCCAATAAGCAAACTCAACTTAATTGCAATAAAAAAAGGTGACCTATTCAGCAGATTAATGAAAATAAAATACGAGTTCAAGTGGTTTGATTGGGTACAGTAAAAAAAGAAGAATCCTAAACCCTAAACCTAAACCACAAAGCCAACGCCTAAACCCTAAACCCTAAAACCTCAAACACTGAACCCTATACGCTTAGTATAAAGATTAAATCAGCTCATACCCTAAACCCTATACCCTATACCCTATAATTTAACCTCTAACACTGAACCTTATACGCTTAGTATAGAGATTAAATTAGCTCATCCTAAACCCTAAATCCTATACCCTATAACCTCATACCCTAAACCTTGAATCCTACCCTAAACCCTGAACCCTACAGTAAATCAAGAATATTAAACCCGAAACCATACACCGTGAACCCTAAACCCACAAACCTAAACCCTAAATTGTTGCATATGTGCTACAAACTAATTTCAAAGTTAATATGTTTGCAGACGATAGTTTTCATTGCAGTCAGAACAAATATTAAAAAATTTTGAATTTCATACTCCATTCATAATCGGATCATATTYAATAGCAAGCACTCACATCAAACTATATATAAATATGACTTGTTCAAGAGTACATTTACAAAATATATGTTCCCGTTCTAAAAAATCTCTAATTATAATGAGATAGGAGCATCCCATTTCGCACTTTGAAAATTACTTAGTAGCATTACAACTTGACTGATGCGTGTGGTAGTTATGGTGTTCAAATTTAGTATGAATAAATTAATATAAAATTTCGAAATAAAGGGTTTAAATGGAATGCTATTGTTTCAGCGAATGAACTAATAATTTACATTGGGGTTTGGATCCTCTAGAGTTGAACTCTATAGAGTTCAATAAATCTAGACCCTCTACAAAAGATCAATGGTTAATATTCATCTTGCATACATTTCAAAATAAAAGATAAAAGTAGAATAAAAATAATTAAAAATTCTCACTCTCACAACTCTACAACTCTATAATTTTCAAACTCTAGAGGATCTCAACTCTTTACATTGATATACGAACATTAATATTGGTATCGATTATTTTAATGAATGTGATTAATGTACATTCAAATAAGAATTTAATACTTATATATATATAGACTCTAATATTAAAATCATTAATGCTCATTACATATATATAGTCGGTGCAAACCATCTTCGTACCCCTTCACTCATAAAAGACARATCATATCAATTGACAACAAATACAAGTAAGGAACCGGTTTAATCATATCAGAACTTTGTCTTACAATATTTGAATTTGCACTTATGTGTTTCGAAAATGACACAACATTGACATTGCAACAACCATTTTCTTTTTCACTCAAATTGGGGTAATATTAAGCTTCGTCGGAAATTTAAGATATGTTACCATAATCTCTGCATCAATTGAAATCATTACTAAGAGACAACCAATGAGCTACAGCTAATTACATATCAAAACTCATATAAGCAGTTTTTTTTAATCAAAAACTCTTAGCTTATAACTAAATTCACCTTTYCTTTTCAGTCGTCTTATCTACTTATTAAAAGATCGTGTCTTAACTAATGAAAGTCATATTCACCTTGATATATATCATATCGGAAATATAACGTTGTCTGATACCCAAAATCAACTTACAATTGACAGGTTTAAGCATCAATTACATATCCATCACTTTCAGAAGAAATAATTTTAAGAATCAAAACCTTAACTTGATCTCATAATTAATTATTTAACCAAGCATAAGCATGGCTCAAACTACGCTATATCAAGTCATGGACATGGTTACAAATAAACCATTTTCTTTACATACCAATTGCATCAGTAAAGAAGGTATCCAGCTGATAAACTGAATACTCAACTAAATTGGTTACTCAACTAATTGCTTAATTAACTAATCGCAATAACATTAAAATCAACCACAAATTCTAGTCCTAAGGGACAAACAAAGTATTATTCTACATTCCTCAAAGAGAAGGTGAACAAACAAAGTGCAAAAATATTTCAACATGACATTTGCATCAACTTCAGACAGTTTCAACCTCTTCTCCTTCGCCTCCTCATTCCTCATATCACGCTCGGTAGGCATCATACCATCAAGACCATTGCGTTCCGTCGAAATGTAATCATGAACTTGACTCATACCTAGACCAATAGCCCTACCCGTSTCCATCTTCCTCCTAACATCACTTGTCATACAATCTCTCCTATACATAGGGATGAAACAACTCTAGGACAGAGCTGGTGCATGGTTAGTGTGTTCCTACACAACTATACGAATCTCCCATTTTGCTTGCTGATTCAGATTTGTATACAACTTTGCACCACACGCAACCTTCTTAGTCTTCCTATCTCCCTCAWGTTCATCAACTTGTTCAACTGAATCCGTCGAAAGGGTTGACAATCTTCTATGGCTAGGGCCCACAACAACACCATCACAAGCATCAGGATGTCCTTGATCATTTTTCTTATAACCAACTCTATGCTGCCTCATGTTACCATAGTGCTCATAAGTCCAAGTAGAGCATCGCTTAATCTTAGTACCCTTCTTGTTAGCAGATGATGATCGAACAATTCCGAACCCCATTTGCTTCCCATRCTTGGTATAGTAGGCCTCCACATCCTCATATGTTTCAAACACCATTCCAACCTCGGGGGGAGGAACAATTTTATCTAATCCATCCTGATCGAGATGACCTTCGACAGGACCATCAACATTCTCAACATTTAACCCACCATCATCCAATCCACCCTCGTCCACTGAAACATCTTCATTAAGATCAAATAAGGCACGACGCGACTTAGAYCCAATCTAAAACAGCAACAAAAGTTCACATAAATTTACATACAATCAACTAGAAAACAGAAAAACACATTCAATACGAAAGAAAACATCAACATAATTACAGAATACCACAACATTTTAGCATGCAGCCAGCGATCATCATACGTCTAACTCGAATACAAAAARAGGATATTRGGAACAACAATCATCATACAAGTACACTGGAAATAGAGTAAATACATACACGATTAAACAGAGAAGGTCACCAACAATTTACACCGTAACTCAAAATTATCATATCCGCAAGTACTAAAAAAAGTCAAAATCATAGCATTAAATATCTAACAGTAACAAACTAAATTTCACGACATACAAAATCAGGGGAACTACTAATTGTAAGCTGAGATCAGAATAACAATTCCTATATGACTCCACTAAAACGCACGAAACGCGCAAATGTTAGACCAMTCATAACAGAGATTAAGAAATTGGCAAAACATTAAATTTCACTTACTAATTTGGCAACAWCAACTATCGTGACTCAACAAGGTACAAACGGAATAAACAACAACCAAAATCAAATTAATTAGTTGGGGTGACATACCTCAACATCAACGACACAATCGTTCGCCGGAACAGCACAATCGATAATCGGAGCCATTACAAAATGATTTGCCAAAATAAAAATAAATTCAGGAATTCAAATCCTAGGATCCAGAAATAGCAGAAGMAGTAGAACATTGCAATCAAACAGGCAATACAAAGAAGAGAAAAGTTACTTCGAGGGAAAAAGTGTCAAAAATTGACGTATTCAATTTAAACTCCCTCCAAAAAATGGGAGCAAAAATCAGGTTTTGAAAAAATGAAGGACTAAAAAATGAAAAATTGAGGGGAAACAACAGAAATCCCAAAAAATGAAGTGAATAAATGAAGAGGAGAAATAAAGGAAGAGGGGAAAAATATATCAGAGTAACAAATTGGTGGACCCCACTATATTCCCACTAAGTCACCGACCCATACAAGTACATTAAATAAAACAATTATTGACTACAACAAGCAAATGGGCCCAATATTCAATGTGACTGACATTTCATGTGGAGCAATTTCTTTTAATTTTTTTAATATAGTTGTGCTGCCCGCCGTTTTTCTTCACGGTGCTGCCCAAATAATTTCTCATGCAGTAAGGTATTTGTAAATTGTGAAAGAGGTTTGACTTTATTTACTTTAACGGTTTGCTTATGCTCGTAAAACCAATCCCCTTTTTGATTTTTTTGTTTTTTTTTTTTTTGGAATTTTGTTCTATGGAAAAAAGTAATTTCCACTTCAAATAAATAAAAACAAAGAAACTAAATACAAATTAAATTTACAATTTTTTTTCTGAGAAAATTTACAAATTAAATGAAAGAAAGTACATAAACATTAAATTTACAGAAATTAAAGAATGAAATTAAAAGAAATAAAAATTACAAGTTTATACAATGCAACTATGATTACAAAAGAATCTTCAAATTAATATTAGGCAATACATCAAAACAAAAATAAATGTTGATATATTTAAGGAGATTTGATATCGGACACGGGTGCGAATCTGAGCGTCCGATGCATAATTTCTGAAAAATTAGGATACGGGGACACCGTCCTAACTTGAGACACGGGTATAGATACGGTACTTTAATATTTATATAGCTAACAAAAATTTAAATTAAGTGCACTAAATAATAAAATTGTACGGGGTAAATGATAAAATATCTTGTAAATCGTGAAGTAGTGTAAAAAGTAGAAATGAATTCATTGATTGTATACGTATGTGGTATTAAATAATTAATAAAAAGAAAGAAAAAATTGAATTTGTTTTGAAAAAGAAAAAGAATAAGAACAAGAATATGAGGAGTTAGTGGGCCACATGGGCATGATTTACAACTGTATCTATCAGCCTTGTAAATACGAATATTAATTCAAACACAACTCCCAATAATTCCTAGGAAAAATTGATTCTAATAATCCAAACTTTTGCCCACCCGCATGTAATAATCCATACTCTTAATATTCCCGTAATAATCTAAACTTAGACCCTAATCTTCAATTAACATACCTAATGAATGTTTACCTGCTAATCAGGTCACCTTAAATTTTCCCTCCACGTACTAAACCCCCTTTAACCCTTCACTTACCTTCTTACTTTACTGCGTCCAATTTTTGAAAGCCTCTTGTTGTTCAAAAAACAAATTAAAAGGAAACCTCTTCATCTTCCCTGTTCTTCTCTCTGCCATGGTTGCTTGATTTTGCGATTGGTCAGATCAAAAGACGCAAAATTCAGGGTCGTGCTTCGTGCTCTATTATCGCAATTGCAATTTTCTGATCGTTGTTCAGGTATTTTACGAAATTCCTTTCATATTAGTTTTCATTGCAATTCACATATCTTATTGATTTTGTTTGATGTTTGTTGTTTTGTTATTGTGATTCATGTTGTTGTTGAATTATGCCCTAATTTCACGTTTTCCCTCGTTTCTTTTCATTTTTTTGTAGTAATGGCGTCTGTTACTCTGAAAATATATCATGGTGGTGTTTTTAAGAAGATGAAAAATGGTGTTTCTTAAGTAAGTGGTATGAGTAGGACATTTGAGGTTGATCCTGATGAATTATGTTTTTGGTATTTGAGGGAATTGGTTCAAAAGTGTGGTAGTTATGATCAAGTCAACTTGATTTAGTATCTCTTAACTGGTGCTACATATGAATGTGGTTTGAGGAAGGTTTATGATGATAAGAAGGTTAGAGAATTAGGAGAAATTGTTCTGAAAAGCAGGTGTATTGATTTGTTTGTTGTGCATGACAATGTGGAGCTTGATTTTCTTAGTGGGGGAAACACCTCTGAACCTTTGTCACAAGTATCATCCAATTCGCCCCCCCAAAGCCAAGAAGTTGATTCCTCAAAGGCCTATGACTGGTACTTTGAGGGTTAGTCCTAGGAGAGTGAACCTTACCCAGGAGWCACAAGTTCAAAACATCCCAACTAAAAAAAAAMMMYTTKRARRMCMAAARGRRKTYMAAA
>SNQN01005023.1:0-21401 GCA_008642245.1 Bassia scoparia | reverse complement strand
TTKRAAWYYWAWWRRAMYYYTKKYMAAMMMMAAAAAACCCATTAAAACCTTCCCAAAAACTATTGTTCCTGAGGCCTATGAATGGTTTGATCCTAGACCAGAAAATCCTGTCACCTTAAATGATATTCTGAATAGTGGAGTGGATGTAGACCCCAGTGATGGTGTTGGTTTGGAAGGATTGTGGGATGATGATAATGATGATTTTAATTCCAATGATGAYGATGATGGCACTGATGATGATTATCAACCTGAGGATGTTGGGAACAATGAGGGAAATGATGATGATGTGATTGAGGAGGAAGGTGAGGATGACTTCAATGACTTGAGAGATGATGATGAACCTGTTGATGATGACCCCAGTGATGATGAAGTAACCTATGCGAGGAAAAAACATTAAGGGATTCAATGAGAAAATCCTGAAGCTTGCTAAAGAACTTCAAACTGCAGCAGCTGAAGGAAAGCTTGCAAGTCAAAGTAAGCCTACTATCACTAATGCAAGTGATCCTAGGTCAAGCACTCATGTTGAGTCAGAGTATGAAGACTCAAATAATGACATACACACTCCACCTTCTAGTGATGAGGATGAAGAAGCTRCAGCTTAAAGGAAATCAAGAAGGAGCCTGCTTGTTGCAAAGGACACTGATTTCTCCTTGTTCAACTGGAAATTGGGCTAAAGATTCCCTACAAGAGAGGATTTCAAAGATGTTGTTACAAAATTTGGTGTGTTTCGAGGGAGGAATTTYGCCATTGTTTTAGTGATAAGATAAAAAATTAGAGGATTGGTGTGAAATGTGAGCCTGAGTGTCCCTTCTCTGTGTATGCATCCTGGGATAGTAGGAGAGGAGCTTTTGTTGTCAAGTCTTTGGTCATTGAGCACACATGCACCAGGAACATGGAAAAGAACAAACAACTAAAGTCTAGTTGGCTTGCAGATCAATTATTTGAGGTTTTCAAGTCCAGACCTCATTGGCCAGCTAGTGAAATAATGGGGACAGTTAGGAGGGGTTACAAGTGCATTATCAAAAGGGACTTTGCCTACAAGGTGAAGTATTTTGCTTACAGAAAGCTACATGGTAGCATGAAGGAACATTATTGGAAGGTTGGGAGATACTTACAGGCTTTGAAATAATCTGAAGGAGGCACTCATCTGCAATTAGCGTCTATGTTGCAGGATAACATCCCACCACCAGTTTTCCAGAGGCTCTATGTGTGTTTTGAAGGAGTCCAAAAGGGTAAGAAAGCAGGTTGTAGGCCTGTTATATCAATTGATGCATGTTTCCTCAAGACCTTTCTTGGTGGACAGCTAATGGTGGTTGTAGGAAGGGATGCAAATGATCAGATGTACCCCCTAGCTTGGGCAGCATTAGAGGGTTAAAACAATGAATCTTGGAAGTGGTTCCTTCATTATTTGAAGTTAAGCTTGGAGTTGAAAGATGGTTCTGGCATAGTCATCCTCTCAGATTAGCATCAGGTATTCTAGTTTGCACCCTTCTCTGTTTTAAATTAGTTATGTATGTGTGTAGTGTGTTTTGATTACAAAATGCTTTGTCCTACTTGGTTGCAGTCAATTTTATCTAGTGTGAAGGAAGTGTTACCTTAGTATGAGCACATACACTGTGCTAGACACATCTTTGCACTTTGGGACAAAATTTTTAGGGGAGATGAGTTTAAGCTGAAGTTTTGGACAATTGTAAAAGCATATAGCATGGCAGCCTACAAGGGTGTACTACAGGATTTGGAAAAAACTAATGYTGTTGCAGCTCAAGCATTTGAGTCCTATGATCTAAAGGTCTTTTGCAGAGCTTTTCTAAGCACAGAAATCAAAGCAGTTGTCATAACAAGCAATATGGTAGAGACATTTAATGGCTATATAATTCAAGCTAGGGCCAAGCATCTAATATACATGTTGGAGGACATAAGAGCTCAGTTGAAGCAGAGACTTGTCAGGAAAAAGCAAGAGATGGGAAAAAGTACCTCTGTCATCTGCCCTAGAATTCATCAATGGAAAAAGAAAAGGAAGAAGCTGCAATGTGTGAAGTTCTGCCCTCAACTAAGCATTTATTTCAGGTTATGCATTACCTAGATAGCCTGAAGGTTGACTTGTACGAAAGAACTTGTACTAGTAGGAAATGGGATATGACAGKCATCCCATGTTGTCATGCATGTGCAGCTATCTTCTTCCTACACAAAAACCAGAGGATTACATTCATGTTTGCTACTTGARAGAAACTTACATGAAGGCATATGAAAATTCTATAACACCTATTGAAGGTGAAAGACACTGGCCTGAGAGTGACATCATAATACAACCACCACCTATCAAAATTATATTGGTCCTAGTAGACCAAGAAAGAACAGAAGAAAAGACCCCTTTAAGGACCCTAAAAGACCAGGGAAGTTGAGCAGGAATGGTGTTGAAATCAGTTCTAGTTTGTGTCACCACAAAGGGCATAACAAGGCCAAGTATCTTGACAAGGACAACATTACCCCTCAAGAACCTCAGCCAAAGAGAGGAAGAGGAAGACCAAGGAAAGAAACCAGAGAGGCAGCTGACTTGGCACAGCCAATCCATTCAGTCCATGATGTGACAGTACAACCTACTAGGGTTGGTAAGGGTGGGAGAGTAATGGGAAGAGGTGGAAGAGTGACTAATGCATCCTCTGGCAGAGACAAAGGTAGAGGGAATGCTAGCCAAKGAAGAGGAGATGCTAGCCAGGGAAGAGGTGGTGGTACTTCCTCAACAGTAAGCAATGCAAATGTCAAGGGTAGAGGAAGGGGGAAGTCAAACAAAAAAGTCACACAGGGTGTTGGAGTCCTCATTCAGGAAGTTGGTTCAGTTTTAACAAATGTAAGTGTTACTTTTGCTTTTGTGTGCATTCTGTGTGTCATTTTGTGTGCTTTCAGTGTGTCATTTTTGTGCTCATTTTTGTGTCATTTTGTGTGCATTTTTGTGTGCTTATTTGTATGTGTATGTTGCAGACACAAATGAATAGAGGAAGAGGAAGAGGAATCAGAATTGGGAGCGCCTATCCATCAACCTCAAGTACACAACCATAACCAACACCAGGCCAATCAGCAACAACATTCTCATTCAATTTCAGTCAAGGTTCAACATYAGGGCGGGCTTAGTTGTCTTAAGGTTAGGTTTTGTTGCCATTCTTGTTAGTGCATTACAATGTTTTTTGGACAAGTCCCACTTGTTTTGAATCAGGGGAGGCATGAATCAATTTGTGAATGGGCGTTACAATGTTTTTTTTTTGACAAGTCCCACTTGTTTTGAATGAAATGTTTATGGCACAATTTCAATGTTTTTGCTCATGCACATACTCTTGCAAGTCTTTTATGAAATGTGATTTTGCTCACCATACAAGTTTCGATATATGATGTGTTTGGAATGAAATATCAAAGCAACATGATGCAACCAACAACTTATTTATAGATAAAACTTCATCTAGCATAAAACTTGATTACCATAAAACTTCATCTTATTTATAGATAAACATGCTTACACAACATGATGCGATTACATTTCATTGATAATACCAACCAGCATCTAGCAAAAGCTTCATCCTAAACTGCCTAATACAACCAACAGCCTAACCTGCCTAATACTACCTTCATCTAAACCTGCCAAAGTGTCCAAAAACTTACAATACTACCAAACCAGCCTTCCCACCACATACACATCCAAAAACCTACTTCAACCAAAAAAACCACCCGTAATACTTCAACTACTAATCACTTGAACATAAGAACCACAAGAAACATAACCATTGCCATGAAGAAGAGTTTCCTATCAACATTGCTATTCTTGAGGTCAAACAGAGTCTCGGTAGTTGCAATTCCCATCTCTTCCACCTCATCTTGAAGATCAGCCTTCTTAATCCTTGCCTTCCCCAGCTTCATCCTCAAGGCATGATTTTCAGCCTCAAGCTCACAAATTCTGCCATCCCTGTCAAACACCAAATGCTGAAGCTCACGAACGAAATCAGCCACATCAGCCCATTGAAAGAATCCATAAGTCCTCTAACCAAAAATTAAAGGACACAATTACAACCAAATTGAACAAAAAAAAAATGGAATAAAAGACAGAAACCCTAGAAATTGAAATCAGGGAATTGCAATAAAAATACAAACATAAGTTAAACGAAATGTCAGAAACCCTAGAAAATTCAAACAACAACAAAGCAAAATTGAAATGAAAATTCAAACACTCACCGGCCAGTGAGAACAACCATAAAAGCGTCTCTCCTTCATAGGTGCATCCACCTTAACAACCCTAAGAGGCGCAACTTGATCATGGTAGCAAAGAATTTGATTGTCAGAAACAGACCGAGACATTGAACGAGGACTAGAGCGAGAACGAGAACCCCCAGATATAGAGCCAGAGTTTTGAGACGCCATTGATGAATTTCTAAGTGACTGAGAGTTGTGAAGTTGAGTTTGTGATGAAGGAGACTCAGTGATTAAATAAGAGAAGGAGGGATGGTGGGTGAGAAGTTGAAATGCATAAAGGCAACGGTCATGAATTCAATGCACAAAAAAAAAATTATTTAAGGAGGAAACCGGTTGTTACCTTAAGTAGCAAGTTAAATATGTAACTAGGTATGTTAATTGCAGATTAGGGTCTAAGTTCAGATTATTACGGGAATATTAAGAGTAGGGATTATTACAGGCGGATGGGCGAAAGTTCGGATTATTAGAATCAATTTTTCCTAATTCCTATTATTTCTTCTTCTCCAATGAGAGTTCTTTCTCTCTCTTCTCCCTTTAATGGCTGAACATTTTTCTCCAACGGTGTATCCGGCGAGTGCAAAGTTGAGGATCGGACGCGTATCTCGTACCCACACCGGTGTCGTGTCATGTCGGTACCGGTACATCGGCCAAAATGGTGAGTCGGAGTAACATAGCTTATTCTTGTTTTAGATTCCAACAGACTAAATCAGTAATTTTATGGTGCATTATTGTCTCTTATTATCTAGTTATCTAGTAATTTCATGATGATTGTAGAGCAATATATCTCAAGGTGGATGAGCAATATAGAATATATAGTAATTTCTAAAAAATATATATAGAATAATTGTGTCATGAAGGAAAATAAAATCTGAAGGTGGTATATCATTAAACGAGCAATTTAATAGTTTTCGAATATTTTATAGTGCAAAATATATATTTAGTTCCGAAAATATAGTTTAGGAAAATTAGTGGGAAAGAAATTAACCATAGTGCAACATATGTAAGCTTTGGAGTGGAGTGGACTGTGTTTTAGTAGAGTTATACTAGTTTTTATGTGCACGYGATGCGTGCTTAGGCTTATGAAAATTGTATTTCATCATTAAAAATAATTATGAAGTATGTATCAAAATAAAATGTTTACAGCTAATTCGCAATACAATTTTATTGAATTGTAACTGTTTTTTTTAACATGACTTGAAATTCAAAATAAAATAAACCATTAATAATGCTTTAATTCATTGTTTAAAATTTTTCTCTAATTAAGTTACATAATGAATGCAATTTTCATGTTTAATCATATAATAAGCAAATTAAAATTAAAGATAATTTATACACACTAATTCATATTATTTTCAAAATTCATTAAGGGTATAAAAGACTTTTAAGCGGGGGGGACACCATCTTCCTCCCCCCTTCCCTTATATAATAGAGATCATATCTATCTCTATTATACTCGTATAAGGGAAGGAGGGAGGTCGYGGTGGTGTCCCCTTGAAATTACCACCCTACCCCCTTCCCTTAGCAAAATTACACAAAATGTCATTACTTCAATTAATAGTTGGAAAAATTGTAAAAACTACCCACTTTTTTGTCACTTTTGAAAATAACTATCCAGATTATTTTTTTATTTAAAACAACTACCCACTTTTTATGTTTTGTTTGCGAATCACTACCCACTTTCAGAATTTTAAACTTGAGGAAGGCATAACKTTTTGAAAACAACTCCAAATCATGTGATTCTTGAGCCTATTTCATGTATTTTTGCAAGATCTACAACTTTTATGAAGGAACCATGTCCAAGAAACAGATGGATAGATGAGAAAAGGCTAAAAACTAAGTGTGACGAGGTTTGGGTGGTTGAGTTGTTTTGGTGGGTGTTGGGTGGTTTTAGAGGTGGGAAACAACAAAGTTAGGTGATTTTGCAATTGGGATGCCACGTTGGGGTGGTTTGGGGTGGTTAATAAGGTGTTGAGTGGCCAAAATTCAAAAGTGGGTAGTGATTCGCAAACAAAATTGAAAGGGATTTTCTGTATGATACCCCTGTGATTTTTCATTTTCTATGAAATATCCCCATTTTTTTTGGGTTCTACAATGTACCCCTGAATGTTGATAACCTTCTACAAGGTAACCTTAATGATTATTTTGACCAAACTAAGGTTAACTTTATTTAAAAAAAAAACCAAAAAACAAAAAAATCAGCCACCCCCTCCACCCATTCCACCTCCTTCGACCACCCCAACTCCACCGCCCCTTCGACCAACCCTCTCAACYGCCAGCGCTCTCAACTGCCAGCCCACTCCACCACCCCTTCGACCATCCCTCTCAACCGCCAGCCCACTCCACCGCCAGCCCCTTCGACCGCCAGCCTCCTCCATCGTGATCCCTATCAATTTTATACCCATAAATCAATTCAAAAGCCAAATTCAATTCGAAAWTTAAGTTAGGGGTTTGATTGAGGTTGGTTTGAATTGCAAAACCATGTTTTTAATTGTGTTTTTTCGTTTAAGATCAAAGAGTTTTCTCAATTTCAAACCCTAAAATTGCAAACCCTAGAATTTTCCCCAATTCAATTTAATTGTTAAAACGTGAAATTGGTTCGGCCAATTGGTTTACGAGGGTGGTTCGAGTTGGTGGAGGTGTTTCGCGAGGGTGGTTAGAGTGTGTGGAGGTGGTTTGTGAGGGTGGTGGGAGTAGGGGTAGGGTGGTGTATGTGTGTCTTGTGTGCGTGGTGAGGGGTGATCTGAGGTGGTTCGTGACTCGCAAGGGTGGTGGGAGGATTAGGTGGGCATGGTGGCGGTGGTGGTGGCTGAGAGCAGTGATGGAGTGTGGTCGGTTGGGTGGTAGGAGTGATGGCAGGGGTGGTGGATGGCATGAGAGTGGCATTGGTTTTTTTGTTGTTTTTTCATTTTTTTTTTATATTTTAAAAATAAAACTTAACCATGTGTGGTTAAGTTTAACCACCAAGGTTATCTTGTGGAATGTTTGTAAAATTGAAGGGTATATTGTAGAACCCAAAAAAAATGGGGGTATTTCATAGAAAATGAAAAATCACAGGGGTATCATGTAGAAAATCCCATGAAAATACGGGTAGTTGTTTTCAATAAAAAAACAATCTGGGTAGTTGTTTTCAAAAATAAAAAAAAAAGTGGGTAGTTGTTGACAATTTTTCCTTAATAGTTTAACCTTACAATAACACACCATTTCAAAAAAAGTCGCCAAAATCAATTAACAGTTTAACTCAAGTAAAATTGGTGCACAAATAAAGAAATAATTTATTGTATACAAAACTTACTCATTATAGGTGACATATATATTGACAGAAGAAATTAAAATCAAAACAACAATAGTCCTCACAATAGCATAGCATAGAAACTAAAACCAATTACTCTGTACACCAAAAACCTCAAATCAAAGTACAAACTAAAACTAATCATATTGCAATTTCGAAGTATCACCATCCTCCATTGTCAATATTTATGGGGAGCACTCTAATAAGGTACATGTATCCTCCATTGTCAACATTTTTAATTATGTTTTCTTTGATAAATATGATTGATTGTTGTATGGTATAGATGTATGTTCAATTGTTGTATAAAATACATGTATTATAAAATCTTTAGGAAAAAACATAGGTCTATTTACACCAAAAAATTTCTTGCATTGAATAAAAAAGTATAATTCCATTGTATAAAAAATGTTATGTTTTGAAATACTTTACACCAAAAAGGCTTTTCCAACCATTTTTGTAAGAAACAAAAAATGAAAACGAAAGTGTTATCGATCAAAATCAAAATTAGATCTACATTAAAAAAATCAATAAATAAAATATGCTCAAGATTTGTTGTGTTTGATTTTTTGTTTAAAGCATGCTCAATTGGCTAAATCTTTTTTAAATACGATTTCACGAGTAAAAAAAGTAGATTTTTTAAAATTATGTTTTCTATGCTAAATGAGAACAAAGATTTGAAATAGTTTAAACCAAAAAAATTTCGACTACGTCAAATGGATCTATTTTGAATAAAAACTAGATCTTTTTGAATATTAGATAATTTTTTTAATTAATTATGATTACGAGAAGAAAAACTAGACCTTTTAAAATAATGCAAAAATTGGAAGATTGAAATACCCTTTCAAAGATTAAATTAAAACTAAGCAAGAGGTATAGAATTTATCGATCTARAATTTTTGGATACAGATCTAGAATTTCGTGAATAAAATGGAGTGAAACTGTGAAAGAGAATGAAATGGTGTATTACGTGTTTGGTATGTATGTGGATCGGAGTTTATGACTTTATGAGAGTGATGAAATCAGTGAATGGATCCAGGCGGTAAAAAAAATAATAATCAGGGAATGGATGAATGGCATATGACGTATTTGGTGTATGCCAAATGTTGAGCATATTTGTTGGAAAATTTGTTCAAAATTTGTTTTGTTTGATTTTTTATTTTTAATTTTTTTTCAATGAACTTGCTAAAAGGTAATAAGTAGATAAATACTAAGTATGTTGAATGTCGATTGAGATGGTGGTATACTTGCTARWGGAAATTCTTTCTATGTACTCCGTAAATTCATTTTAGATAAGAAAATTATTTATTAAGAAAATAATAAACTTATTGAATTTAGTATTGAAGTAGAAAATAACTAGATTAGTCATTCTTAAATATGGAGTATAATAATTATTTTTACAATAATTTTCAGTGCAATGAAAAGGAGAAAGTTTCAACATAATAGTGAAGGTTTTCGGGTTKAAACTTGAAAGCATATTCTTGGTTTAATTTCTAAAACGAACCAATATGACAGTAAATGCACACTACTTTTCACACAGTTGATTACATATTTGAAGTTGATTGGTCTTCTAAGCACACTTTGTTTTTTAAGAAAATCACATAAACTTATTAAATGTAGTTGTAGTATCACAATTTTGCACATATTCAACTTATTAACTTCATTTTATTCATATTTGTAAGCACATTATTTTACTACTTCATCACAATAATAAGTCCACAGTGAGGAAGGGGATTGGAGCAGTGGCTCCAACTCCACCTTTAATCCTTGAGATCAAGGGTTCGAATCCTCATATTCCCCCCTCCCCCATTGTAAATATTACCCGCCCTTGTGGCTCATGTGCACCACCAACAATAAGTCCACAATGTATTCTAAAGCATATAACACCCAAATTTGTAGAACAAGTATACGTATAAAAAAAACAGCACGCATCGCGTGCATAAAAGACTAGTACATTACAACGTAAAAAATGCACGCGTATACGTGCTTAGTGTTTAAAGATAACTTCCAATGTCGTACCCTAGTCTCGCTTGTTTTGCACATGGGGCTCAGTGTTGTTACGTTGCCCGATAAAATTCGTCTCCATAGTTTAAATACACATGATATTAACRGCTGTTTTTATTGTTAATGAAATATTTAGGCTGTTAGAATCGTGCCCTCGGCTTCGACTACTATGCTTGAAGGGGAGTCGTATAATGTACTCTCAGCATCGCCTTAATTTTAAAGAGCATGCTTATCGAGACTCACAAGCTTATGGGTTGATTCGCAGTGACGAATTAGAATCAGTGGATATCGACTTTCATTTCAATCTTGGCTCGCTCGATACTTTGGGTTCATGCTTGCAATCTGAAATTCATCAGGGTTTCCAATATCAGTCTGTTGAAATTGAACTTCTTTGACGAACCCATTGCATTACAAAAAGCACACATGAAATCAGAGTGTTGGACCTTAAATATTCACAAGGAGATAGGATTTTTTTCTCGAGTATTTGTCGTGTTTCAAACCTAGAAGGGGATGATTTCACATTAAGTTACATTGGCATATATGGTATTGATTCAAAGCCTCCAACATTTTGTAATCTGAACAGTCTTGTATGTACCATTGATTTGGTATCCACTCATCATTCCTTGAGTGGGATGCTAGCAATGCTACATCATACTCCTGTGTTAGAGTGTCTAACACTTACGTACCTTGGGGTTTTACACTGTGCTCGATATTTCTGGAATTAATCTGGATTGGGTAGTGTTCCGGGCGTTAGGAACTCAAACGGATACGGGTGTGTGAAATAGGGTCAAATACGAGTCAATGTCCTTAGCTCGTTGGGCGGTTGGTACACGTCCACGTCCACGTCCTCGAATATGTCACGGGTCCTACAAAAGAGTAAACGGTGACTACCTCGGGGGTTGTACCCAGGAACGACCCTCCGACGCTCAAGTCAGATCACTAGAGAGAGAATCTAGAGAGAGAAGTAGCGGTAATAGCAGAGAATATGTCAGAATCAGTTACCTCATACACTGATTTTGAGGGTATATATAGACCTTGCCGGTGGCAATTACGTANTGTTCCGGGCGTTAGGAACTCAAACGGATACGGGTGTGTGAAATAGGGTCAAATACGAGTCAATGTCCTTAGCTCGTTGGGCGGTTGGTACACGTTCACGTCCTCGAATATGTCACGGGTCCTACAAAAGAGTAAACGGTGACTACCTCGGGGGTTGTACCCAGGAACGACCCTCCGACGCTCAAGTCAGATCACTAGAGAGAGAATCTAGAGAGAGAAGTAGCGGTAATAGCAGAGAATATGTCAGAATCAGTTACCTCATACACTGATTTTGAGGGTATATATAGACCTTGCCGGTGGCAATTACGTAATAAACAAACCTCCTCGGGGGATGGGCCCCGTTTGGGCTTTTGAACTGTCAACTGGGCTTCCTTCCTGGATCGAGCCTTGTCCAAGGAAGGGTATTTCAGTAATTTCAAGTATATAATTGGGCCCAGAACACATTGGGYTGGAACAATTAGCCCCACGCTTGATATCGGAAACTTATCAAATACGGATCCGATGTCGAGCGGAAAATGAGAGGACCAATGTACACCACCTCCCTCCAAGGGCGTGACCTCCCCATGTAATGAACTCACAATTTGGGGGCGTGAGGCTGCATATGTGACAAACATATGTCAATCTCCAGTCTTTATTGATTAGGGGCGTCTACTTGCAGTAGCAAAGCTCCCATGACATGTCACTAGGCGAGTGGCTACATCATTACATGCATCCCTTAGTTGCATGGCTTTTTAGTATGTGCTTGACTTCATAATGGACTTAGACCATGATGGGGCGTGTGAATGCTTTGTATTTGCATAATGTGCAATTTGCATGGGGCGTCGCCAAGCTGTGTATTATGTATGCAATTTTATATTCCATGCATGTTTAATGCATCAGTCAATCATTCCTTTTCACTTGGGACGTCCAAGTACATCCATGTACTTAACCATTTGGAGGGCGTAAGGTAGCAACATGTGACTTTAACCMTGTCATGTTAAGCTTACTACCATTAAAGGCGTGAGAACTCACGCTTGCATGGCGGGACGTCTACATGCAAGGCTTAGAACATGACATAATAATGCACCCAGTCTACTTAGGCGTGTGAATGCTTTGTATTTGCATGATGTGAGGCGGCGCCTCATGTAACTAAGTGAATTAAAATCATGCCTTAGTTACAATAAGCTTCACATGAGACGCCCATTCGCATGCACCCCATTGGAGGCGTGAGAAGGCTTGGTAGTGTTCTACCATGTGAGTGCGTGAGGTTGCATGTATGTAAAGATGTCCTCATTTGTATGATGGGGCGCCACCTTGCAACATCATCATGTGTGCATGCTCTTGCAATATTCCATGCATGTTTGACATACTAGTCAAACATCACATTAACTTTTGGGGCGTGACTTTGCAACTCATTTTCTTATCTCTTTAGGGGCGTGTGTGTATTACACTTATACTTTAGCTAATTTGCTAGTATTAGTATATATACGTGCAAGCCGGCGCCCATTTGGGCGTGCTTTTATCTGCATGTATACCTTCACGCCCAGTATGAGAGCTTTAGGATGTATCCAAGCGCCCAATAGGTGTGCCTCAAAATAGGAGGCGTCTGAATGCAATATTCACTACACTTAGTGAAATCTCAGCTATACATGTTTCCAAACGCCCAATAGGTGGGGGCTAATGAGCCCCATGTATTGAGAGGCGTCTGGACGCAATACAATCATTAACACTTGCATCCAAACGCCAATAGGAGGGCTAATGAGCCCCATGTTACTAGAGGCTTTGGACGCAATACTTCACTATACTTAGTGAATTTCAGCAATACTTGCAACCAAACGCAATAGGAGGGGGCTAATGAGCCCCATGTATTGAGAGGCGTTTGGACGCAATACTTACTATACTTAGTGAAATTTCAGCAATACTTGCAACCAAACGCCCAATAGGAGAGGGCTAATGAGCCCCATGTATTGAGAGGCGTTTGGACGCAATACTTCACTATACTTAGTGAATTTCAACAATACTTATTTCCAGACGCCCAATAGGTGGGGCTATTGGCCCCATGTATTGAGAGGCATCTGATGCAGCGCCAATCATTAACACTTGCATCCAAACGCCCAATAGGAGGGGGCTAATGAGCCCCATGTATTGAGAAGCGTTTGGACGCATACTTCACATACTTTAGTGAAATTTCAGCAAATACTTATTTCCAGACGCCCAATAGGTGGGGGCTATTGAGCCCATGTATGAGAGGCATTTGACCCAGCGCAAATCATTAACACTTGCATCAAACGATCTAATAGGAGGGGCTAATGAGCCCATGTATTGAGAGCGTTTGGACGCAATACTTCACTATACTTAGTGAAATTCAGCAATACTTGCAACCAAACGCCAATAGGAGGGGCTAATGAGCCCCATGTATGAGAGGCGTTTGGGTGCAATACTCACTACACTTTGTGAATTTAAACTATCTGTATCCAGACGCCCAATAGGTGGGGCTAGTTGAGCCCCATGTATTGAGAGGCGTCTGGACACAATACAAATCATAACACTTGCAACCAAACGCCCAATAGGAGGGCTAATGAGCCCCATGTATTGAGAGGCGTTTAGTGCAATACTCACTACACTTTATGTGAATTTCAGATATACTTGTATCCAGACGCCCAATAGGTGGGGGCAATAATGAGCCCATGTATTGAGAGGCGTGTGGATCAGTATATCCCATACTTGGTGAATTCCAACAACACTTGCAACCAGGCGCAATAGGTGGGGGTTAAGGACCACCATGTACTGAGAGGCGCCTAGGTGCAAGATGAGGTTAATTCTTCTTTTGACTGTAACAATTCGCGCCACGGAGCAATGAGACCTTATAACCTTTACACTTGTGATTTTTTGATTAAATCTTGATTTGGTTGAACTGTTGGCCTCGACTGTTACCCTGACTCATCACGTGCTCTCACGTACTTGTCTCCAAAATCTCAAAAAGCGAGAAAAGGCGATTGAACATAATCCCATTAAAAGCTTAAAAAAGCCCATCAAGGATTTGCTTACAATAAATGAAATGGAGAAGAAACGCATTTCCACATTTACTCATCTCATTATCTATTTTCTCTTTCAAGAATCCATTCTTTCTCTACCAAAATCGCCAAAAAAATGCCTGTGATTTATGGAATTTGGCTAACTGTAGTCCCATACTTACGAGAATTCAAAGTTTCTGGGGCCATCCCTCTAGAAGCGTGACTACAGTTCATCTCACCATCCTTCATTAGGCGGCTAGAAGCAGTTTTATTTCATTCCAACTTAGCCTTAGAGAGGGCGTCCGTACGTAGTACATTAAGGTATGCTCTAACACTTAGTCGTATTTTCTTATTGTCTTTAATAAGGCGTCTGGACAGGCCCCTATATAAAAATTGTCTTCATCAAGCGACTCGCCGTCGTCTCCTTCGGCCTTTCTCAAGGAGAATAGTTGTCGGGGGCGTGTGTGGTCTCGGTGTTGTGACGGGACCATCGCGCCCCGCCTTGAGGCCGGATCCCTCTGAGGATACCCTTCCAGACGAAGTCCTCAGCGCAGGACTCCTCTTGTCACATCCGAGCTTTTTTTGTAAGCTTTCCATAAGGATGATCGCTAATTATTGACATCGCGTTTGGACAGATTTACACATGGACGATGGAGCATCCACGTCTCAAGCAGCGCCGCCTCCACTGCGCCGGATAGGGGATCCATACCATTACAATCACCCCCACTTTAGGGCGTTAGCCGATAGGAACATGACTTCTATTCTTGTTAGATTACATTAAACCCGACTTTCAACTTACACTCATGGTGTTAAGGCGTATACAGTATAAATCCCTTCTCCAGGCATTTAGCTGTGTACATAACTGCATGAAGGCGGCTTGAGGTTTCCTTTTCACGCCTTTCTTGTAAAATTTTTAAACACAGTACAGACTAACCATTTCACACTGTGCCAACTCAGTCGTGACTTGTTCTTGCTACTTATTGCCATGTTGCAAAAATTTTTGAGTCGAGCCACCTTAACTTATTCCGTAATCTTTCAAGCCGCGCTGTGGGCGTGAGGAAACACTATGGCCAGGTTTGGTACAAACTTCGCACATCGCCTCATATCAGCGGCGTTGAGCACTTGAGACTAACCAAAAGGCGTTCAGGGGATTCCTAATGGTTGGTTGCAATAAAATTGGACATGTTAACAAAAAGCCTTCCAGTAGGCGGCGTACGGATTGAGCTGAATTTTGAGTATTCTTTATGAACGAGGCGGAAGGGCGCTGCTGTTACTTCCAACAAGCAGACTAGCAGCCTAGGGCGGCGGACCTGAGGCGTGACAGTCATTTGGCTGCAACCAGGTAATTGGATCAATAGGAAATTCCCATTGGTACATCATCAAATTGATGAATCCCAGTGAGAACAGTGAAAGTTCAAAATCCACAAACAACAAACGAGTTCATGTCAAATTCCCAAAACGCAATAATTTAAGGATATTTACTTTATTAGGGAATAAAATAACAAATTAATCTCTCCATCCTTCTCTTCCTTTCATCGTCCTCTCCTTGTTTGAATAGACAGTGGATTGTGGTGGCCGCTTCTGAGGTAGATATACTCCCAAATAAAGGAATAATGCCTTAAAATTATTACTATTGAGATTTAACATCATATCATTTTTAATGTGGGATTTGAAACCCATGATTCCTAGTGAGGATTTTCGGTAAATTTTTCGTGACTACCATTGGGAATTCTCTCAATAATGAGTTTCTTCTTGTCTTATGTGGGGCTTAGTCCGGCTCATGTCCGGTATGATTGAGTTAGTTTATGCATCTTTTTAGTCTGTGTCTGTTGAGGCGTCGAACTGCTTTTCATTTCAGTTTTTCAACATGGAAGTCTAGTTGCTTCCAGAGACTGTCAAGGTAAATGGACAGCTCATCCTTGGACGTATAACTATGATGCTCGCCGGAGCCAAACCTGGCCGCAGAGATGAACATCCCTCCGCGCTCCCGTAAGACATAATGTCTCTGTTGAATTGATAATTTGCCGATGTCTAACTTGAGTTTTAAAGACCCTCGACAGGCGCCTGTGGCCAATGGACGCCACTGTCCACCACATCAGGTGAACAGGCCAACGCCAATGCAGACGCCGGGGATGATCCCTTCGGCGACAACGAGCCCATTGAACCATCCATGTTCGATGAGACACAAGGGGAGGAGGACCCACAGGCGGACGAGCAGGCGTTAGACTACGCTGACTCGGACGATGCCAATGAGGACGATGACGATGATGATGATGATGATGATGGGGATGATCAACATCCCAGGGATGACGCCCTGACTGGCGATCATGAGAGCCACTCTCCGGAGGGCGACCAGCCGCGACTGGAGAACTCTCCGGCGTCTCCTGACCCCACCACCAYCTTATACCCCAAACTCTCCATGAGGCAAAAGGAGAAGAGGGTATCTAGGGCGATGAAGAACGTTCTGAYGCCCTATGAGGAAAAGACGTACAGGAACGAGGGGTCGCCCATGATAGATGCGGCCAGAGACCTGTGGATTGAGGTATGTCTGGGCGCCTAGTGTCTTTATTCAGATTTGCACTTTGTATTTTCTTACTTTTGTTTGTTCGTGCAGTTCTCTGGGCGTTTCGAGGTGATCAACAGAGAGTTGGACGGGACCATAAAGCAGTATAATGATATGCTTGAGGACATCAAAAAGGTCGAGAAGCTGTTGGACGATGAGAAGGTGGCTCATGGTGTCCTGAAGGATTCAGTGGAGACTCTTAAGGAGGGCCACAAGAAAGAAGTGGACGCCTTGAACTTGAAGCTGAAAGACTCCGCCACCAGGATAGATGATCTTGAGAAGGACCGGAAGGCGACTAAGGATTCTGTCGAGGCGTCCAATAAGGCTGTAGAGGAGTCCAAGAAGAAGCTCTCCGATGCCCWGCTCGAGAAGGAGAAAATGGAGAATCAACTGAAGGAGGGCGCTGCTGGCTGGTTCGAGCAATGGAAGCGATCGCAAGCTGGGCAGGTCTACACTGGTAGCATAGCCAACCAGGCCAAGGCAAAGAGTGTCGCCGCCCTTCATGAGAAATATAAGACTGCTTTGGGCGCTCTGATTCCAGAGAAGGCCGAAGAGATTATGGCRGCTGTTCAACAAGAGATTGATCGTGAAAGAAAAGCCATGATGGAGGCCGTCAGGAAGCAGCTTCAGGCAGACCAGGAGGCGGCGGCTGCAGCTGCTCTGAAAAAGCAGCAGGACGCCTTGGCGGAGGCGGCTGAGCTGAAGAAGGTCGAGGCAGAGAAGAAAGGAGATGTTTTCTATGAGAAGCGCTCAAAGAAGCGGAATGACAAGGGTCAGGCCAAAACCCCTGAAGGAGTGGTTGAWCTTGGAAATCCAGAGGGCGTCCAACACCAGTCGGCTCCTAAAGGGGAGTCGAAAAGGCAGAAGACGTCCCACTCTTCCAAGCTCGTCARAAGTGATCTCTAAGTCCTATCTCTGGGCGTCTCTTTWCAGTTCCTTGTTATCTTTCATCATCTATGTAATGAACTCGAATTTCATCTATTATTTCTATACTTGAACTTATTGTAACTAAATTTAGTCTATGCATGGGCGTCTATTGACAATATCTATTATCTATGAAATTGCCGTTATAAATTTGCAAAAATTTTGCCTAAATGTTGTCTTTCATTTCATTAATTTGCTTTATTTACAATGATGTGATTGATATGCCACAACTCACTAGCACACAATACACATATAGATGCCCTTATGACATCATTTGTGAATAAAAAGGTAAACAAAGACAAAAATGACTAACTATGAAAGACTTAGCTCATATGGGCGTGGGCGTTCGCTGTACTCAGACGTAGTACTTGCGCAGGTTATCGGCGTTCCAAGGTCTAGGGAGGGCGTTTCCTTTTGAGTCCTCAAGGCGGTAGGTGCCAGGTCTCACTTCCTCAGTGACTTTGTACGGACCTTCCCAATTGGGCGTCAGCTTGCCCATGCGTAGATCCCTTCCARTGGATTCCAACTTCCTTAAAACCCAGTCGCCTTTTGCCAACGGGCGTGACTTCACTCGACTGTTGAAGTATCGAGTGATCTTCTGCTTGTAGGCGATGGATTTCAGTAGGGCGTTTCCCCTAGTTTCTGGCAACAAGTCCAGATCTATGCGTTTCTGCTCTTCATTAGAATCATGATCGTAGTAGCTGATTCTGGGCGACGGAATGCCTACTTCCACTGGGAGGACAGCTTCACTGCCATAGGCGAGTGAGAAAGGGGAATGCCTAGTAGACTCCTTGACCGTTGTCCAGGTCGACCAAAGGACGCCTGGCAATTCATCAATCCATGACCCTTTTGCCCCTTCAAGCTTTGTCTTGATTCCTTTGAGTATCACTTTGTTGGCGGCCTCTGCCTGGCCATTGCTTTGGGGGCGGTCGACTGCAATGAATCGTGTCTGGATGCCAAACTGCTCACAATATTTCTTGGTTGAGGCGCTTTCAAACTGCCTTCCATTATCTGAGATTAGGACTCTGGGGACGCCAAATCTTGTTATGATGTTTTTCCAAATGAACTGCTGAATCTGGCGCTCAGTCACAGTAGCTAACGCCTCCGCCTCTACCCACTTAGTGAAATAATCAACAGCAACTATTAAGAACTTCCTCTGACCAGTGGCAGGCGGGAAAAGACCAAGCAAGTCCATTCCCCATTTGTCAAAAGGTAGAGTTGGGAGAATGACGGACAGATTTGTTGTTGGCAATCTTGGGATATCGGCGTTGACTTGACATTGGGGGCACTTGGTCACCAGGTCCTGGGCGTCCTGCTTCACTGTGGGCCAATAATATCCTGCACGCAACACCTTGCCTGCTAACGTCCTAAAGCCTTGATGGCTTCCACAGGCGCCCATATGGATTTCCCTCAGAATGTAGTCACCCTCATCAGGCGTGACACATCTCAACAATGGGTGAGTATAGGACTTCTTGAACAACTTATCATCATACAACAGGAACCACTTGGCCTGCCTTTTCACTCGTTCCGCCTGTTTGTCGTCGGCAGGTAGCTCGTTGTCTCTCATGTACCTGATAATTTGATCCATCCAATTGTTTGTCCGATCCAACACCATGACAGCCCCATCGATGCTCGGTTCCTTGAGGACTTCCCAAATGATGGTCCGAGGCGTGGAACTTTCAGCTGAACTGGCGAGGCGAGAAAGGGCGTCGGCCTGCTGATTCTCGGACCTTGGTATGTGCTTGATGACAAAGTGAGAGAACTGGCACTTCAGAGCCTCAACTTTGCCTAGATACATTTTCATCCCATCCTCCTTAGCCTCGTAGTCGCCCGAGACTTGTTCGACTATCAACTGGGAATGTGAGCTTACTACAACATTTCGGGCGCCAGCAGCCAGACACATCTGCATTCCAAGCAATAGGGCTTCATATTCCGCTTCATTGTTAGAGGTTGCAAAGGAGAATTTTACTGCGTACTCAAGCCGATCACCAACATCTGTCTTGATCAAAATCCCAGCGCCGCTCCCACCTTTCGTGAACGAGCCATCAACAAATAATTCCCAAGGCTTTTCTATCTCTGCCATTGGGCGGTTGGTGCATTCAACAACGAAGTCCGCAAGGGCTTGAGCCTTAATCGCTTTTCTTGGTTCATACTCCAAGCCGTAGTCCGAGAGCTGGTTTGCCCATTCAGTCATGCGGTTAGAATGGTGTCTTCCTTCAATAATTTTCCTGATTGGTTGCCCTGTGAGCACTGTGATAGGATGAGCGTGAAAGTAAGGCTTCAACTTCCTGCTTGCAATCACAAGGGCGAACACTAGCTTTTCAACCATAGAATACCTTGTCTCCGCCCCCCTGAGCGCATGACTGACAAAGTAGACCGGATGTTGAGTCTTCTCCCTCTTGGCTACCAGGACGACGCTGGTAGCATGTTCAGAAACAGCCAAGTATACGAACAAGGGCTCTTTGGGTAAGGGCGAGACCAACTTAGGGAGGGTTGTGAGGTGTTATTTAAGCTGTTAAAAGGCGGCTTCTGCTTCGTCGTCCCACTGAAAGGATGAGCGTTTCAGTGTGCGAAAGAAGGCCAGGCTCTTGTCCGCCGACCTCGAAAGRAAGCGTCCAAGTGCTRCCATGCAGCCAGTCAGGCGCTGGACCTCTTTCACATTTCTGGGCGACTGCATGTCGAGTACTGCTTGTATTTTGTCCGGATTAGCCTCAATTCCTCTCTCATCAACAAGGAATCCCAGACATTTGCCCCCTTTGACGCCAAATACACACTTCTTTGGGTTAAGGCGCATGCCATACTTCCTTAAGGAAGAGAGGGTCTCCCTTAGGTCCGCCACATGTTCACTTTCTTGTTTGCTTTTCACAATCATGTCATCCACATAAATCTCCACATTCCGACCTATTTGCTTCTGAAAAATCTTGTCGACCAGCCTCTGGTAGGTGGCGCCAGCATTCTTTAGCCCAAAAGGCATCACCTTGTAGCAGTAGACGCCCCCATTAGTAATGAAGGCGGTATGTGGCTGGTCTTCTTTCGCCATTGGAATTTGGTGATAGCCGGCGTTTGCGTCCATAAAGCTGAATAGGGCATGTCCTGCCGTGGAGTCCACCAGTTTGTCAATCTTGGGGAGGGGGTAGTCATCTTTAGGACAAGCTTTGTTCAAGTCCGTAAAGTCCACACACATCCGCCACGTCCCATTGGGCTTACGGACTAACACCACGTTAGCCAGCCAATCAGTATATTGACATTCCMTGATGAACTYGACGTTCAATAACTTCTCAACTTCAGCAGCCGCCGCCTAGCAGCGCTCTTGGCCTTGATGCCGTAATTTTTKCTTGACTGGCTTTTGTGCCTCTTTCAGACTCAGCTAATGGACCATCACCTCTGGGGCGATGCCCGGCATCTCCTCTGGAGCAAACGCAAAGATGTCTCTGAATTCTTTCAAAACTTCAACAATTTCACTTTTCAATTCTGAATGTAAATTAGCCCCAACCTTGGTGGTATGCTCTGGGTCGTCATCAATCATCACATCCTCATGGCTCTCTRCAGGGCGTGGGYGGGCATAWCTCTTGGGGTTATCACTCAAATACACCCCCATGGGCGTCTGCGTGCTTTCTGTTTCCATGGGGTCTTCAACTTTTGCCTTTCTTTTCTCTCCCACCACARATGGTTGGGCGTCGGTGCGCAGGCTATTGACATAGCATTCCCGAGCAGACTTTTGGTCCCCATAGAGTTTACCTACCGTGCCATTGTCCGTTTCATATTGCAGCAGGAGTTGGTATGTTGAGATCGCAGCTTTAACCCTATTTAGGAGAGGACATTCGATAATGACGTTATAAGGAAGGCGAATATCAACAACTATGAACTCGACCATGAGGCTTCTACCATCCTTTTTCTCCCCGAGGCGTACAGGGAGCTTCACCGTACCCTCAGGCTGCACGTTCTGTCCTCCAAATCCRACCAATGGTTGTGACAAGGGCTTGAGCTCATAGGGGTCACACTTCAGCTGTTTAAGGCATTCCAGAGTAATTATGTTGGACGATCTTCCTGAATCCACCAGCACCCTCTTGACTCTGGCATTCGCTATCTTTAGGTCGACGACAAGAGGATCGTCGTGCGGTACCTTTACCGGGCGTGACGATCGGCTGTCGAAGACCATAGTTGGACAAGAGGGTGGGTCGTCTCGTGACACCTCTAGGACCTGGCGACTGAGCTCGGAAAGATGTGATTTCCGGCCTCTGTTGTTGGGACCGCCAGATGCCAGTCCGCCAGCAATTACGCCTATCACATGGTCCGTCTCATCGCTGGCCGTTGGCTTTGGGCGCGACGTTTCTTTGGG
>SNQN01005022.1:25558-47458 GCA_008642245.1 Bassia scoparia | reverse complement strand
CTATAACACGGTATTAAAAACTTGGAATTTATGACAAATTCTTGCATACATCTATCGCTAATTTAATCGATGCAATTGATGTTTAAATTTCATTTAATATTTCTGTTTTTAAGCTATTTTATCTAACGTCGTCATAGGGCGTGTTCGGCGTATGTAGCTTTTTTAGGTAGTTTTTAGCGTTTTGACTAGATTAAAAAGCTACTTGGTTAATTTTATTACTGTTCGGCAAGGTAGCGTTTTGAGTAGCTTTAAGCGTTAAACGCTACCTTTGTCAAAGGCTAGTAGGAGTACGTTTTAGCTTTTAACTTTTAAGCTAGGATAAAAAGCTACTTGGGGTGTGTTCGGCAATGATAGCGTTGGATGTAGCTTTTAACGGTATAAGTAGCAGGTAGCTTAAAAGCTAGTAAGTAGTGTTGGAAGTAGCGGGTAGCGGACGAAACTAAAATTGTCAATATGAGTGTTCGACAGAAGTAGCGGTTGTATTTATAATATAAGAAAATTAATTACCAAGTAGCTTTTTATCCTAACTTAAAAGCTAAAAGCTAAAACGCTACTCCTACTAGCGTTTGAAAAAGGTAGCGTTTAACGCTAAAAGCTACTCAAAACGCTACCTTGCCGAACAGTATTAAAATTAACCAAGTAGCTTTTTAATCTAATCAAAACGCTAAAAGCTACCTAAAAAAGCTACGCCGAACACGCCCTTGGTAATTAATTTTCTTCTATTATAAATACAATCGCTACTTCTGCCGAACACTCATATTGACAATTTTAGTTTCGTCCGCTACCCGCTACTTCCAACGCTACTTACTAGCTTTTAAGCTACCAACTACTTATACCGCTAAAAGCTACTTCCAACGCTATCATTGCCGAACAAGCCCTGTTTTTTAATGATTATTGTTGAGAGTATATCTCACATGTGTCTCACATTGAAAGAATGGAGAGATAATGACTAAGCTAATATATAAGCTTGGTGGACTACTTCTTATATTACCAATTGATTTTATAATGGAATTTCGCCGAGCTTGTGTATGGTCATACTCTCCTTGTTTATGGGCTTGTGTTAGGTCCAGTGAAATTTGTCAATTATATTAGGGAGCTATTAATGCACGTCATCTTATCTTTTTCAATTATTACGTTAACTAAACCAAAGTTTTAAATCATTTGATTGAACAGAAGAAAGTTCGTACTATACTGCTACATACAAACCCTAGGATGGAAGCTAAGAAATATGAAAAATAAATAAATGAATTGAAACTTTATATTATACATATTATTTAATTAGTGTTTGAATGATATGATATACAATATGAATATTTGTATAATATAAAGAAAGGAGAAGGTGAGATATGTTTGAGAAATGAGACTTTTTATTAGTCACAATTTTCAACCTATAAAAGAAGGTCTTCTCTTCCTTCATTTCTAACAACAACAACAACAACAAGAGCTAAGCATATATCAGCAAAACCAACAACCATTACATTGAAAAGAGGAATTGAAGTTTATTACTAAGAAGAAGTCAAAGGGTGATTATCAATCAAGTTTTTTATTTGAAGAAGAAATCAAAATTAAAATCAAAGCAAAATAAAAGATGGGAAGAGCTCCTTGCTGTGACAAAGCTAATGTGAAGAAAGGTCCTTGGTCCCCTGAAGAAGAGCTAAGCTTAAGGGCTACATCGAGAAGTATGGCAGCCGGTGGTATTGGATCGCCCTCGCCTCAGAAGATCGGTATGTCTATTATTACTACCAAAACCGTACCTTATATATATATATGTTTTTAATGTGTGCCAAGGACACAATGTTAAAAAAAAAAAAAAAAGAAGTTCTGTGTTCTTTATAATTTGAAAAATCATACAAGATGTGAAACTTTATCAAATATATTAAGGAAGGAGAGAATAATTAAGTTTGATATTTAATTTAATTTAATTTTATTCGCTAGTAAAGTAAAATAGGAAAATTTTTTACAATCATGTTTAAGAAATTTCGTTTCACAAAATTAAAATTGGAGCATTGATTTTTGATTTTGCCATTGAGAATTGGACTGTTGTTAGGGCTTAAGAGATGTGGAAAAGCTGTAGACTGAAGGTGGTTGACCTACCTAAGGCCGAACATCAAACATGGTGGTTTCACCGAGGAAGAAGACAACACCCATCCTCAGCCTCTATATTAGCATTGGCAGAGGGTAACAATATACTACGTATTATGTGACACCTAAATACCGAGAGTGTTTAGACTCTGGGGAAATTTTTTAGTACGAACTAAATAAAAAACTATTTTTTTTGGGTGCAGGAGTATGAACCGGTCTATTACTTTTTGTATACCAGTCCACCTTGTATATCTATGTTACTTCTTTTTTATCGTCGTAAAAAGTTTTGAACTAGAAGTGGTTGGCCAAGGGCCATGTAGGCCATGCATTTTGCTAATCTAGATATGCAAATATGAATATAGTATGACATATTGCATACATATACAATAAAGTCAATAAGTAAGACACAATGAGACAATATCTTCAATACTTGAGAATATATATTTGGACACAGTATTCATGCATTATTATTGATCAAAATAAGCATCAATTAAAATTATTTCCTCTCTTAATTTAATTTTGAGAAGGTGGATTTGAAATGTGAATGTGTGTGGTAATTTACAATCAGCTCATCAAATATAATGTTCAATCAAATTTAAGTTTGATGTTAAATACATATAGGTGGTAAGTAATAGAGCCATTACTGCAGGAAGACAGACAATGAACATAAAAAACAGGAACAGGCCTGAGAAGAAGCTGCTTAGGAAAGGAAGCAGAAACCACAACAACACATTAAGGCTCCCAAAGGAGGAGGAGCTGCCCCACCTCAGCGCCTCGGCGCCGACTGCGGCTTCAGCTCCCATATGCAGTCTCCATGACCAACACAGGAATGGCCTCAAAAACCCTCTCACCTCTTCAAGCAACGCCGCGATTGGCCCAAGTTGCACCCCCATACCGGAGAAACTACATGTCAACAATAATCCTCATCAGGAGATCTCTCTTACTGAGCCTCAAGATGAATAATATAATAATACTTACCCTATTAATAATGAATAGAATAATAACATTATCCTTCATTCATTCGCCGCAAAATAATGTCAGTGAAGATCACTGGAAATTGCATAGAGATAATGGAAACACTTCTCGAAGTTCACACCTCGCTAAGTAATGACGATACATAACATCCTATATAATAACATGAGATGAAAAAATCAGAGTATTATTACTAATATACACAACTAAAACAAAGGGTATTGTGGTGGAGTCTGGAATAATATGATACGCACCGGTGCGAAACCGGAGGTACGCACAGATGCAGAGGGTTTACTTCTCAAGCCGAGCTTAACTCGGACTTCTTGGTGCTTGTGATAACTAAGGGGTAATTACGGTATTAGAGGCGATTAATTGGTGGTCATGATGCAAACTCGGCTTACTAATATGTGGTGGGATGCTTCTAACAACTGTTGTTCTTGCCATCTGATGACTAGCTGCTACTATGGTCTTACAAATAACAAATTATGCTTGATTAATTAATTTGATTATATAAGTATATTATATTATTACTATGGTTTTAATTAGAGGTTATATTAGAAAGTTATTGTAATCTGATCTGATTATGGAATAGGAGTGGTGTATGTTAGTATAGTATGTATAGTAGTATAATATATAATATAATTAGGTTAGATTAATTAGTTATTATACGGTTTTAATCTCTAATTTGTGAGTTGTGTTTTGGTGATGTGATTGATCTGGAAAAAAAGAGATGATGTTGTTGGATAACAAGTGATGTTTTGGATCATCACTAAATTAACTTTTAATTTGTATAATTTTGAAAGACTAAATGTCTATAATTGTATAATGTGATGGTAGCTTGATTAGTTGATGGTTTTCTGGATTAGAATTTATATTTATGAATGTTGATTTTTTTTATTTCATATTTGATGAATTCTTATTACTCCATTGTTTGGGTAATTAAATGAAAATGAAGGTTCAATTAAAGTAAACAATTCACACAAATATGTTTTTAAGAGAAAAAATAAGATTCGAGTGGCCTAGATGAGAATTAACACATATTAGAGAAAATATTTTACAATGCTGAAACGGCTATTTATGACTAGTATTTTTTGCAACGGCAATGCGTTTGCGTTCACAATAAATATTTAATAGATTTTCATATGTTTTTTTTATATTAATAATTTCAATGGTTTGAGTTGTTCGTTCATCATTAGTCAAATTATGAAGTATGTTAAATAAGTATAATTAATGGGAAAAAGATTGTGCTTAACTAATATGATTGATGGAATAATAATGTGAGACATATCTTAGTGCAACATAATTTAATTACGTGTATACATGGTTGTACGTTTATATCTACAACTAATATTTTCCATGTTGGTTCACCATTAATCGTATCACGAATATCATCTTTATCTACTTTAATATGAATTCTAGTTTTTACGTTTTACTTATTGTGTATTTATCAATTATTTTGTCTGATTTCTTTTTTATTTGTGTAACTTAGATAATGCAATGTTTTATTGTTAATTTATTATGTTAAGAAAAGAAAATAACTTTAAACATTACTTAATTAGTATTCAATTGAAATTTCAAAAGTAATGTCATTTTTAACTTGTTCACCATTTATGAAAATTGAAAAATAAAAAAGAGATGATAAGGTATTTTTTAAATCATTGTAAATTAAATAATCAAGGATATGATAGTCATTTCAAAGGAGGATCATTAAGGGTATGGTGGACATTTTGTAGTGGGGACACCATCTTCCTCCCCCCTTCACTTATATAATAGAGATTCACGGTGGATAAATAATTAGTTGTGATATAAGAATAGTTAAAGTCGTAGTTGAACTTGAGTTTGTATGAATAGTCAATAATTTAATACTTTATAAAGCATGATTAATGTCTAGTAGTGTTACTCCTTATACTTAGTAATAATTTTTTTATAAATTCATTCAAAAATTTCTTCAAGTTTCCATGATAGCCTTAGAGGAAAGGGGTAATATATAACATTAACATTCTCATAAGAGATTTGAGGGAAAAAATCTCATGTACAGGTATACTCAAGGAAATTTTTAGTTCTTTGAGATTTTAAATAGTGTTTGCAACAAATGTTATTTAAAAAAGCTTTATCTATTACAAAAATGTCACTAAATGCATACTACCCCATATTTATACAAGTAGAACTATTGAATGAACTAGAATGTATTCATATATATATATAGGAGCTTATCAATCTAATGCAATTCAGTACAACGCAAGTTCTCCAAGACGATTGGTGAACACTATTCCCCACCCTTATCAATTGACAATTGTGATTTGTGTACAACCATCGAACATTTATAACAAAATTGTTAATTTAAAGTTGATTTTTTTTTTTATAAAAAAACGAGCATGGTTGTGCATAAACTTTAGGTACAATCGGTTGTAGTGTACCTTGTGAAAAACTTAACTAACTGATCAATTCATAGATACAAAACCAAAAAAAGTTGGCTTAGGTGGTAATAAATAGTACAGTTTGAAATCATTTAAGGGAAGTTTCGAGTTTAAGCCTCATTTTGAATACAAACACTTGTTGCAAAACTCACCCAACATAAAATCAATGAGCAACTCGGATCGAATCCAAATGCAGTTAGAGCTTAGCTTCGGAAACTGGGTAGACATAAACCCCAAGAATAAGATAAATCCTAAGAGAAAAAAAAAAGGCAAAAGCTAACAAGCGCCCCCGAGGCGTTAGATAAGATAACTAAAATTGAAAATATTAAATGAATATAAACATTAATTACACCGATTAACGCATGATTTTGGCATGAATTCCATAATTTATACTATTTTTGGAAATGTATTTAGTTCTTATCTAACGCCTTAGGGCGCCCGTTAGCAATATCGAAAAAAAAAATCAAGCCATAAGTGGAAGATTAGCTCGGATAACTTGGTTGGGTCCCAAAGTCAACAAAAATGACATACAAAGTCCTATTATGTCAGCCCAGCCCAGCCCAGCCCAGCCCAACCCAACCCAAACCAATCCAATCCAATAACAATTAACACTCAATTACTTAATCAACCAAAAAAAAAAAGGAAAAAGAAAAAAAAAAGTTCGTATTTCTCACCTAATTTTGTTTAACGCACCATATATTCCGCTGAAATTTAAATTTTATCCTAACGACATTTATTCATCCATTAATCACTTCACTCTTCATCTTCTTCCTCACTCCTTTCTCTCTCTTCTTCCGCCATGAAAACACTCTCATTTCTTCTCAAAACCTCCATTTCGTACTCTTCGTCTTCTCATGCTTCGAAATTCTCTCTCCTKAACCGTCGCTTCTTCTCGTCGCTCCCACTCTCGCACCCAATCTACACAATCTGGGCCTCCAACACAAACCTCGGCAAAACCCTAGTTTCCGCCGGCCTCGCATCCTCCGTCCTCGCCCAACCCGGCCCAACTTTCCACTCATCAAGCCGTACAACCGGGTTCACGACGACTCCGACTCCCGGTTCGTCCACCTCACCGTCTCCCTCTCTTCCGCGCGGTTCTACCGGCGAACACTCCCTCGCCTCGACCGATGTGCTCCCGGCAGGGACACGGCGAGGGCCTGTTCGGTGGCAAAGGCGGCGGTGGAAAGAGGAGGTTGATTTGTAGGACATGTTATGCTGGAGGAGGCGGTTGTCGCCGCATTTGGCGGTGGAGCGAGAAGGAGGCGGCGTCGAGACGAGGAGCTGGTGAAGAAGGTGGAGGAGTGTTTGTGGAGGGGTGGCGAATGAGGGGGGAATGGAGAGGTTGGAGTTTGATTGAGACTGCTGGTGGGTTGCTAGTCCTGTCTTCTGGTACACTTCAGCTGTGATATTACAGGTAGTTTTTCTGCACATTTCGATCGCAAAGTAGTAACTTCATGCTTAATTTGTATGGTTATTTTATGCTGCAATGATCATTGTGTGCTATGTTGCTTGATCAATGAATGAATTTGCTGTTGTTTTAGTCAAGTGTTGCTACATTGGTTGAAAATATACAGTGTAAATTTTAATCCTTGATTGAAACAGGAAATTGGTGTTGTAGATTTGTGGAATTATTGCAAAGGAGAGGTATATTTAAGAAATGAATTTGATTTTTTTTTTCGGGTTTTACTTGCTTAATTCATTCAGAGGTAAAAGTATCAAAATAGAGGTGGACCTTGGTTAGAGGAATAGGGAGTTCAATAGACAATGTGGGTGTAAATGTATGTCTTTCAAAAAACTTTCGTGCATATTATCCGTGGGAATCAAGAATAGCTTGTGTGCGATTATTAGCCATGTTTTAGGAGGATTGATAGTCCAATGCTTATTTGTCATGCGTAAATGACAAATGTTGCCATAAAAAAGGAGTTGAGAAGTAGTTTTCTATGTTCATTTATAGAATTATAGGCATAAGGAAATATGATGTTCCTTATTTACATTTCTCATTCCTTTCTTGAAGCTGAGAGATGAGGGAAATCGGAGGGGTTTCTGTAACCTTTGTGAATCGAGTTCCAAATTTCAATGTGATCAGTATATATTTTCATGGTTCTCGCATTTTGTAGGCCTTTCGCTTATACCTGCTATTTTGGTCGGAGATGGAAAGACTAGGTGGAATTTCCGGAACTATTTCCTGCTTTGTTATGAGACTTAAAGCTTCGAGCTATGAATGTGGTTGCCTTGTACTAGAGATGTGGCTTGCTAATGATGGTTCCTTGCTGTCTTATCTACAGAATGGGTAATGTGCTGGATATAGATAGCTTCTGTACCTTGAATGTTTCATATATATGCTTCTCAACTTCTTGGCCACTGGAAAACTAATTTCATAAATTAAATTTGATGAGCTTGTTTGTGGATGGTGGCGGTGGTGCTCTCTTTCCTATTTGCTGTCTTTTCAAACAAAATTCTCCAGTTGCTCTCTTAATTTCTGTATTAATTTTTCACTTGTTTTATTTTAATGTATAATTTTTAGTATAACTGGTTTTAAACCTAATTTAATTAGGAAACCCATATAAAATTACTTAATCTACAGTTGTTCTTTTGTCTTTATTGACTTGTAGTGTTCTTTTTTTTTTCGAAGACTGTCTTCATGACTTCTGTTGTGTTTCGTCTCCTGCTTAGGGTAATGGTATCTTAGCTTGCCAACAGTTCTTGTGATTGCCGCTGTTTCCACAAGATCCATCAGACAACCTGATGGGATGGTTTGATGAGTCCCATGATGTATTTGCTTCTCTCAAACAAATATTGTTGTCTGCCTTTACGGAGCGAGTACAGAGATTACATGATCTGCAAAAAAAGGCAGGGGATATCTTGTGGTGGCCATTTACACAACATCAACTTGTACCCCAAGAAAAAGTTACAGTAATTGATTCTCGTTGTGGTGAAAATTTTGCTGTTCACAAGGTGGGTATAAGTTTTTTTTTTTACTAATGATCCTCATAGTTGCATCTAAATTTTATCACTTTAATTTGTCACCAGTTTGTAATTGAAATTCTGATTCTTTAAACTGTTTTCCCTGAGATGATAATTTAAGTGGTTGACTTGTATGACATTCATCTTCTGGCTCTCTTGTCAATTATTCCTTCATTTTGACTGTCAAAAAAACTTTCTATTTTCTGTGACTATCCTAATCATGAATTACCTTTTTATGCAATTACTGAATGAATCCATATAAAATCAGATTGATTCTTCCGGTCTAGTGTCTGTCTCTTATACACATCTAGATGTGTATAAGAGACAGTATTTATTCTATTTTGTTGACTAATATTATGATTTTCCAATGGAGTTCTCTGATCAGTGGTTTTTGTGTGAATGCTGTTGTTTGATAATTTCATTTCTGAGATGTATTATATTCTGTGGACTTTGCGTATCACGCTATGAGAAAAGTATAATAGATGTTGCTTTTGAAGGAAAGTAAAAATTGATGCACAATAGTTCATTTATTTGGGTCTTTTCTTGTACATTTTCTGAAAAATACCCTGCTGTTTGATGTTTGGAGGGAAGCTAATTCAGCCACCCAATCCCAAACCTAGCCACTATGTTATGATATTGCTTCTAAAATACAAATTGTGATACCAACTACTTTTCTTGATTCCAAAAATTAGTCACAATATAGTATGTCACTATGTCTTTTTTCCCCTCCCATTATTTATGATAAACATTGCTCTCCCATTAAATGCTGCTACGAATTGCTTGCAACTTGAGGCTCTATGACTGCAAAGTGAAAACTAGATTGGACAAGCTCATGAGCAGTTGTTGTATCTGCTAATTTCACATGGTTTGTTAATCACTTCTTTCTTCAGATACAGGGAGATACATGCAGGATGCTGAATCTTTTTTGTAATCAGCTATAGACATTTTTTTGTATCCAAATGGCGAATGAATGATGAAAATTACTTCATGAGTAAAGTTATTACGAAAAGAGCTGTTTCTTTTATGCTGSTGATTTGGGGTCGGCTAGACATGAATCAATATAGAGAATTGCATAAATCGTCAACATAAATCCTTTRMCTCCATTATTCTCTTTTTGAAGTCACACTTCTATCAAGTCCTGAAAATTGCATATCGCTTTCAACCACTTTCATCCAAGTTTGCTTTGTTCTTCCTTTACCTCTCACCTTTCTATCCCCTTGCCACTCTTCGAGCCTCCTCACCACTGCTTTACCAGGCCTACGACTCACATGACCAAACCATCTTGAATGATTCTCCCGCATTTTATCCTCAATTGGRACAACCCCTACCTTTTTTCGAATYACCTCATTTCTTATTTTATCCTTTCTTGTACGCCCACAKATCTAGAGTAGAATACATTATTCTATAGAATTTCCCCTTTATGTCTATGGTTCATACCATGCATCACATGAAACACTGATTGGCGTCCTTTCCACTTCATGCCCGCTGGGCCTTAAATCTGATCAAGAGTAGATTTGGATCACGATGATGATCCGATTTTAGCCAAATGAGGCATTTGGCATTTAATCAATTCCTTTTTATATTGTCCCTTCTTGATGTGAAGTGTACCTTTATTCATGGTACATCTTGAAAGATGGCAATAGTAGAAAACGGATTTCTACTCAAAGCATAGAGTAGCAAGAGGCCCAAGAGCACAATGCTTGTATCTTTTAATGTCGTATCTTTGGTTAAATCCTAGCTAATAAAAACAATTGGGTTTAAGAGATACGTGTAATACTCATAGCCATGTCATGACACGGGACATGATTTCCAAACTGTGTTCTGGTTGAAACTTTGTAAAAAATTTTCTTTCTCATTCAATCAAGTTGACTTTCGAGAGTTGGAGATCACAGGGTGCAGATTGTGTGGTCTCTAATTAGACGCAGAATAATTTCTTTCCAATTATTCCTCTTTTCACTTCTTTATCATGATCTTGATAACTCTAAAATCACCATCCGTTTTTTGATTAATCCAAAAGCAGAAAGAGACCAAGCAAACCCTGTATATCTACATTTAACAATGTCTAACTGCTGTGTTTTACTTTTCTTTAACTGTTTTTTTTTTCTCTCTATCTCACAATGAATGCTCTCGCTTTCTATATATTTATACAAATTTGAATTATGCTTACTGACTTTTGGCTGTCTCTTTCACTGAATTCATATTAAGTAACTAGTTTTAAAAGGGCAAGGCGCAATGCAAAGGCGGCGCCTTTTGTAGGCGGAGGCGCACCTAGCAATTAGATATTTTTTCGTTGTCATGCGTGCTAAAATTTTCAATGAAAAAGCCTCTTCTATGCAAAACAAAATGATTGAAACATTAATAAAAAAAAACCTTTGGTAGTACCGTTGTAAGACAATTAATATATAAAACAATGGAAACACATCAATTATAACTCATACTCGGTCTAAGCTATTGCAAAACGCGCAAAGGTGCGTCCTCCACTTAAGGCGCTCTAAGGCGCACGCCTCTGTGAGCCTCTGTAGGTGGGGCGCGCCTCGCTTATAAAAAGCCCATCTCCTCAGCCTGGAAGACGCTTCTTGAGCCTAGGGCGCCCTGAGGCACGCTTTTTTAATACTAAGATTAAGAAGAACCATTATTTTTTCTTTATCACCATTGCTATAAAACCCGTATAATTATATTATTGCCATATTCTTTGAGTAATTTTAATCTTGCTCTTTTTATTCCGTCAATTTTTTAACGATGTTGATATGATGATGGCGTACTTTAGTATGTGGAAAGTCTGATACAGAATGTTTTGGACTGACTTCTGTTACAGTTTGTGTGCATTTCAGCTTGCCCTTTTTTAATTTGTCGTTTGTAATAAATTATTGAGTCTTTGGGCCCTTTCTGTACCACCCTGAGATTAGAAAGCTACAGAGTATGCAAAATATGAGCATATTAGTTTATAATTCGAAGCTGAAAGTTTCGTTGAAGCAAAGTTAAATTTAATGATACATGATTTTGAAGATAATGTGCTTTTTCTTACAAGTTATTGGCTCGGATTCTAATTTCTTGTTGTGTGCGGTGCTGTGCGTGCGGTGGTGCGGCGGTGCGCGGTGTGGTATGTGTGTAGAAGTTCTTTAATGTTTGTTTATTATTTAGGTTGTTCAGATTGGAGTTAGCTAGAGATATGGGTTATGCTGCTGCAAGATATGGCAGTCTGTGATGTTTCCAGAGAAACTGTTTTACCGAACAGCTTTGGTTTGTGCAGAGCTTTTGCTGGAAAGGAGTGGAAAGGTGACTTGTTTTACTTTCCTACTTTGATTTCTTCTTTTTGTTTTTATTATGGCTGTTGGAAATCTTGTCTCCACAGAGAGCCTTATGATTTTTCTCACACTTTTTGTGGAAGGGAATCTTGTGATTGTTGTGTGGGTGTTAAAGTGTTGGAAAATTTTCAAGTTTTCCTGCCGTGGTGGCCTTTGTGCATAGTATTTGAGGTTCTTTTTTTTTTTAAATGTCTCTTGTAATGCTTAGATACTTTTGCGATACTTTGGATTCCTTTTTTCAGCTCCATCTTGTAATGTCTTCTTAGTACATCTGTATACATCTACTCGTTGCATTTTCTATGCCATGTTTTTTTCCATGAACTCAGTAGGACATAAACTTGTTTATAATTAGCGCCATTTTAGTTGCATGACCAATAAAGTATTTACTATTAATAGAGCGTACATGTTTTTTTCACACCTGTATTAAATGCTTTAGCTATGTATTTGCTATAT
This sequence comes from Bassia scoparia, assembly GCA_008642245.1. Classification (NCBI taxonomy): domain Eukaryota; kingdom Viridiplantae; phylum Streptophyta; class Magnoliopsida; order Caryophyllales; family Amaranthaceae; genus Bassia; species Bassia scoparia. The sequence goes on along the minus strand of SNQN01005022.1, from coordinate 35,265 downwards.
ATGACCGCACCATTAGAGTGCTTCTAAATTTTTTATCTAGTTCTAATTTGGGTCTTTTTTTCAAAATTTTGTATAGTTGGGGGCGTCTCGTACTTTCTATTCGGTATAATGGGTCGACAGCATGAAGTTGCTCTTAAGATGGCATTTCGCAAAATTTTGCATGAATGAACCATTGTGGAATTTATCTGACAGAATTTCTATAGATTTTGGAGTTTAGGGTGGTTCATCTTTCTTTGCTTCTTCATCAACTTAAGAATGTGTGCGTTTTGTGTACAGTACATGTTTTTTGGTAGTTCAATTCTGCTCTGAAAGTTCTGTGAATAATCATGCATATGTGAGGAAGATGGAGTGAATAGTGGGCAGAACGGTAGTAGTTAAGTTAAATATTTTTTGTCTCACTGAACTTCAATTACTTCTAGTGTTCTAGTCATTGCACATCCTGATCAGCAAAAGATTCATCCTTTCTGCTGGGTTTTGATACATTTGTCCATGTGCCAATTGCCAAAACATGTATTACTTGGGCAATAATTGGAAATCAAAGCTTTTAAACTTGAGTTGCTAGCAAAGGATAAGGTGAAAGAGTTCTGAATCAATCAATCAATCAATCAAAGCCTTAATCCCATATGAGGGGTCGGCTAACATGAACCAAAATTAATTATTCCGGGAGGTCATCCACATAGATTTTCCTCCTCTCTACGTTCGAGAGCCTCAAACGTGAAAGAGTTCTGAATGATGCTTAAAAATTCAAGAAGGAACTGTAATCTTTCTTTAATATATGTTCTTTCTAATTTATTTGAAGCAGGTACTGGCTCTTAAGGGATCTTATCATGGTGATACCTTGGGTGCAATGGAAGCACAAGCACCATCATCCTTTACTGGTTTTCTCCAGCAACCATGGTATATCTCTGTGTGAAGCTTTTTTGTAAATTTTTTATATTACAAACTCTTCTCGATAAAAGAAGAGTTCTGATTATCCGACTGATGTTGAACGTCATTCTTCTTCCCAAACTAATTGATTGATGTTGAATAACCCCCATCCCATCCGCCCCTGGGCATCTTGTGGGGATTGTGAGTACGGACATGCTTCCATTACCACGTGCATATTCAGCTGGGTATTTTCTAGCCTGAGTTTTTTTTTCTTCTAGGAACATCAAACAAAAGAAATCAGATGATGTCTTGTACATACTTTTGAGCTTGTGATGAAACCAAAAGCAAAAAAATTGACTGGTGAGGTTGACTTTGTTTATACTTGAATAGATACTTCTGCTGGTGAAAAAAATACTTGCTTTGTCTTTTTTACTTTGGAACATTAATAAAGTTGGTGCAATTTAATAAAAGTAGGAAAAAGAAAGAGGGCCATTTTTTAATTTTTTTTATAAGTAGGGGTAATGTGAGGAAAAGTGGAATTTTTTTAAGAGAGCCAGGGAATAAAGTGAGGGTAATGTCCTCCGCATAGGCTTCGTTTGGTAGAGAGAAACATTTTCCATAAAAAAGTGTTTTCCTCCCTTTTCCAATTTTACACCATTTGGTTGACAAAAGGGTGTAAAATCATTTTCCATGGGAGTAAAATTTCCCTTACAATCATGGAATACTATTTTCCTTCCAAAATGAAAGGAAAACTATTTTCCTCCCTTCTCTTGTACACTCCTTCCTCACTACCTCTTTGGATCTCTTTGTATTTTTCCTATTTTCCATCATTTTTTTTTTGTATACAACCAAACAATGAAAAATTGTTTTCCATGAAAATCATTTTACTTTGAAAATGTTTTACGTCCAACCAAACGGAGCCATAATGCAAGTTGAAGAACATTATTGTTCGATAAACAAGTGTCAAGAAATATGGCTATTTCATTTTAAACAGATGTAGCTAATAAACAATTGAACAGAAATATTGAATTCGGTCATAAAACATTCTTTTAGATCTTCTAGAGTTGCAATATTAAAGGAATATAAACCAACCCTTTGTAATTTGTTACTGAATGCTATATACCTGTAGGTCAAGATACCATATGCTGATACACCTTAGTTAATCAACTGCATCGGAGTGTTTCCTAGCTCTAGCTATCTTTTTATCTTGGTAATGAGATGGATGAGTGTTTCCTATAGGTACATAGGCCGAGGCCTTTTTATGGATCCACCAACTGTGTACATGCAAGGTGGGAAATGGAATATTCTTCTACCTGATGAAATAATTTCTGAAAAACATCAGCAGGGAGATCTGAGTAAGTATAGCACGTATATTTTCTTCCATTCATCTATATTGATATGTTATATCTAACACGCAGCACTTTGTGTAGCCTTTGGATCTCGGGAGGAAATATTCTCTAAGAGCAGGGACCAATCAGACATCTCTAGAAGTTACATAAATTACATATCAAAACACTTATCAGCATTCTCTAGAAGGGAGCAGGACAAATGGATAGCAGCTCTAATAATTGAACCAGGCAAGAATATACTGGACTCAATATTAACATTTACCCTAATGGGATGTCATTGTTCATTGCTGTAAACTTTTATTTAGAGTCTTGCTGTCTTTTTTTTTTTTTTTTTTTGGGGGGGGGGGGGGGGGGGGGAGGTTGTCAGATAATAACATTTCCTATTTTATTGTGCAAATGAATGCTGTAGAGCATCTTATACCCCTATGGCCATGCAGTATTGGTATATTAGTCCTTTTCCTTTCGTTTTTGTATAACTGACAAATGTCTCTGGAGGAAAAAAGCTCTCGTATTCAGTAAGTCAATGCCTTTCAAGGTAAGATATGCCTTTACAATTGTATCCCTCCTATTTCTCAGGTTGTATTCTCTTCAGATAATAGAATTGAAATTATCTAAACTCCTTTTTTGAGTGGCGTGTTAGACCTAATCGGACCTTATCTGAACTTAATTAAATATGAAACATTTTAAGGTGAGTGGAATGCACCCTTGTCATACTTTGATTTCTTTATTTATTTTCTGGAAATTCGAGGGTCACAAATTTGAACACTTAATGATGAAATTCCATGAAAGTGATGAGAGAAGGAGTGCATATGCAATAGAGAGATGATATCTTCTTGCCAAAATTCCTGTTATGATATTATTAGGTCTACCATGTTGGGCAGGACTGAGGGAGATGGATAGCAAGCACAACATGTAGCTGTTATTCTTTGGCATTAACTAACTTTTTCATATTGTTTTAATGAGGGTTTTCTAATGTAAGGATAAGGAGCAAAATTTTTGTATTATGGCTTTGGCAGGACTAACTGTTCCATATATAGGCATATAGCCGTATTTAGTCCTGTAGATAGTGGAGAGTAACTTCATGATTGATGGGTGAACCATAGTCTTTATAGTTTATAGCAATTTGACTACTACCAAAATCCAAATTTCTGCACAAAATGAGAGTGGGGTAACAATTAAGAGGAAATCACCCTCCCGTTGAACTATTGTTGATAAATGTCTAGGGATGGCATAGGCGTTAGGACCAAACAAATAGGTGTTTCTATTCTAATACTATCTTGTTATCTATTTGCTGGGAGCATTTTCCCCCTATTCTTGAAGAAATTTTGTGTCAGTATTATTGGAGTTGCTCTGTTATTTTCTGAGTTTAATACTTCCTCCATAACTGAATGTTTGCAACAAAGTATTATGTTATCTCTCACAAATAATACCCTTTGTTGCAAAGGTTCAGTTATGGAGGAAGTATATCTTTACCACCCAAATGGACATATTATTTGACTTTCTAAATTCTATTGCAGTAATACATGCTGCTGGAGGTATGCATATGGTTGATCCACTATTTCAAAGGGTCCTTGTTAGAGAGTGTAAAAATCGCAAAATTCCAGTCATTTTTGATGAGGTTTTCACTGGATTTTGGCGTCTGGGAGTGGAGGTTTGCTATCAATTTATTTTTGTTTGCTCCTTGCTTTTTTCTTGATTTTATTTCTGATATATTTAGAATTTGAAAATTTTGTGTAGTCTGCGGCAGAGCTACTCCAGTGTTCACCTGATATAGCCTGCTATGCTAAGCTTTTGACTGGTGGAATGATACCATTAGCTGTCACATTAGCCACAGAAGCTGTTTTTGATACATTTGTGGGAGACTCAAAGGTAATTGCTATGCATTGTGGTTCCCTTTCATTTGAACATTCTGCTTATGGTTTACAAGGTGTTTCAGACTTTCTATTGGACTACTTATTCTTTTTTTAACTGGTGAAAATATCATAGTGAAAATGTTAATCAAGGGCCGAGGTTAGTGGTAAAATTGTAGAATAAATCTCTCTAAAAACCCTTGCAAGTTGCAACTCTCACTTAGTTTAATAACACGATTAAAATATTTTAACAAAAAAGGGCGACAAAATATAACAAATGAGCTCTATTTTAATCTTTTACTTTCATTCTTTAATAATGGTGCTTGCTATATATGTAGCTTGTTTCACTAGTTGTGCTCTGGAAAATCATTGGTTTTGCTGAGCAGAAACACCACTACATTACCAGAAAACATCCAATCATACTTTTTAACTATGAAATAATTCTGTTGAGCCCATAATGTAAGAATTAATTCAAAACATTCTCATTACTTTATCTAACATATAATGCACATGTTAGGAAAATAACAATGTGTCAAGAAACATCCTCATTAACTTATTCTTTTGTGTAACTCTGTGTATGCTACACACTTACACACAAAAGTTGGTTGCCTTTGCAATTCCATGCATAGTTGATAGCTCACTTAAATTTTATATATCGCTCTGTTTAGTCAGTTTGACGAAAATGCAAGTTTTTGGTCCAAATTATTTTCAGCATGTAATTTTCACTGTTTTAATTTTATTATGTATCAAAAAAATACATTCAAATGAATCAAACAAGATCCCATTTGACTGTTTTWGCTTATGTATATATAAAGCRTAGYTGTCAGWTACTTAAATCATTGTGCAAGGAAAAGGACTGTCAAAGTGTGGCAAATAAGTTGTTAATGGTGCTTGATAATATGGCMGTTGCTGTTAACCAATCAGTTAGTAAATTGTAACAGCCAACCTTTTGTATTTCTTGTTGTGGCTGCAGTTAAAAGCACTTTTACATGGACATTCGTATTCTGCACACGCTATGGGTTGTACTGCTGCTGCTAAATCTATCAGGATTTTCAAAGATCAGAACAAAAATCCTAATCTAAACCTTGAAGGGAAAGCACTCGTGGAGGTGAGTGGTTATTTCTTAACTAAAAGTGTACMATTTGACTATTTGAGKTACAAAATTGTCGTCTGATGATATGACTCATGCCTATTTTAGATAGCTTTGTTAATCTTTGTAAAGACAAGTTTATATGCTTGAATTTTTGTTCATTTTTCAGTTCTAGGCTAGAGGAACAAGGTCATAAAGGATTTGAGCTGCAACTGTTGATAATATGTTCAATGTATACATTTTTTTACCTATGGTTACTTAATACTTTTGGTATAAGTTATATCCTGTAGGTTTGGTAGTCTAACTCAGTTGGGTTTGTTTGTCTAATAGAAATAGTGATAATGTTTACACCTTTCCCATGTATAACTCAGGAGCTGTTAACGCCGAGCGAGGAGACGAGCCCTGCTAGCTCGGCTCGAGCTGTTAGACTTATATCGAGGCTCGCTTCCGAGTTCGAGCTCGTCGAGGCCTCAAAGTTTGAGCTGAGCCGAGCTCGTTAGCTCGACATTTGGAGTCGGGCTCGAGTCGAGCTCGTTTAAGGCTCGTATAAGGGCTCAGATTAGCACAAGTATTGATTTGAAGTCAATAATTAAGCAAACAGATTAACAATTAACAATTAAGCAAACAATAAATAATAACAATTAACAATTTAACAACAATTTTAAAAATTAAGCAAACAATTAACAATTAAGCAAGTCTACTAGACTAGTTACATAAACACTACTAGCAATAAACAATAAACAAGTATTGATTGGAGCAGCGAAAAAAAAAATAAAAACTCCAATTGGCCTGACTGCAGTAGCAAGGGTCGCGACGTCGTCGCTGTCCATGAGGGTGGTAGTGGCGTGGTGTAGACAACGCAGCAACCAACGCAGCAACCGTAGCAGACAAACGCAGCAACCGTAGCAGACAAGCAGCACACGTAAGCAGTGTCGCGGAGCTGGAAGGGATTGGGTTCTTTGCGTGTAACGGTTCTTGTGTTAGCACTGTAGGGTTTGTTCTTTTGATTTCTGAAAAAGAAATGTGAGCTGAAAAACTGCAACGTTGACATTGGTCTGAAATGGAAACAAAATTTTGATTTGGTTTATGGCTTTGGGCAATTGGCCTAACATACTAAGGCCTTTTACTTATAACAAATACTTATCAAGGTATACTATGTAAATATAATAATACATATTTTCTTATTATAAATAATTATATAATTTATAATAAAAAATAAATCGAAGCCGGCTCGCGGCTTCGCCGAGGCCTAGAAGCTCGTGTATCGCTCTTTTATTTTCGAGCCGAGCTTTGACGGCCGAGCTCGAGCAGCTCGCGAGCCGGCTCAGCTCATATAACAAGCCCTAATTATTAACACTTTTTCACCATGGAACATGTTTTTTGTTTAGCATTTCATATAAGCCTGCAGAGTTCTGATTACCCTGTTGTTGTTCCCCTTTCTTAGTTTGACTGTTCTTTAATATTGTTCACATTTCTATTCATTTATTTTTTGACGAAAATCTGAATACGTTTCATTCATAGTAAAGCCAAATGGACACTACAGTTTGGACAAATTGATAAACTTAACAGACATCCATGAACAATGAACTTTATGCATTAATAAAAAGATTTAATTAAACATCGCTTAAAAATTCCATTCATTTGAAGCAATTACCGTGATCTGTGAGTCGTGCAAATTCGGCAGTTCAATCTGTTTTTGCCGTATTAAGTGGGCCTATAAACGTCTGAAGCTTCTCAATAGTGCATTAGAATGAAACCATGCCACCGAGGACTTAACAGGAAACACGTTATATCATCAGCGAAACACCAGTACGTTGAAACAATTTCCACAAGAACTGTGGTCATAACATTAGCACCAACCTGTGCCGACACCTGATTAGCCGCCAAACAGAAGAAATAAACTCAGCGAATGTCTCCTTCTTTGAGCAGAAAGAGCGAAGGGAAATAATCCACCAAACCTAGAATTGCGATCAAACATACCCAAGTCTCGAAAGACACTATTATTGAAAACAACAATTATTAAATATGGGGCATATTATTTAAACAAATAAAATATTAAAACCTACTCATAAATTCGTACGAGCATGCTAGCAGTCGACCTTCAACCGTCCAAAGGAACACCCCATCATCGCCATCTCCTGCACCCACCCACCAGCGTCCCAACGGAACGCAAACACTCAGCGCCCCGCTTGGAGGCAAAAAAGAAGAGAAAACATACTCATCGCAAAATCTCCGCACAAAGCCGACGGAACAGCTTTTCGAAACGATATCCAAAGATCAATCCCCAACCACAACTTCAAAGGTGTCATTTGGGCGGCTCACCGGCCATGGGGGAGGTTAAAACCCACCCCAGACCGCGGACCATTTAAAAGTCGTAGAAAACGAAAGGAGAACGAGGGAAAGGAAAGCGTGTGCGCGAAGAAGACAAAACAAATCACAGGCTTATGAAACCGTGGGACATTCGGGAGTAAAAAAAAATGGAAAACAGAAGAACCTTACTCTTGGATTCAAGGAAGGGAGAAGAACTTCTAAACCCTAGGTGAGAGAACCATGGTTTTAGAGAGGAAGGCGTCGACTGTTATGTGGTTTTGGACTTTTAATTATTGTTGCTAAGAGTCAACACATTAGTATTTCTCTCATTCCATTATTAGTAAGGTGGTTCTCATATATACTCCTTATTAAATTTGCCAAAAAGAGCCATTCATTTAACAATATGTCCACTTTTCTGTACCTTTTCATGAAATATTACATATTATAACTATCTATGTTCAATTATTTTTCAAATTGTTGTGTTAGTTATTCTATCCACCATTTTTTTTCTTTTTACTTTTCATTGTTTTGAATATTATGACAATTTCTCCACATTTAGTATCTAGACACTTTACTTTATTTTCTCCTTGATTCTGTACGAGAAAATCAAAAGGGAATGGAAAGAATAAGGAATTAGAAACTGAATCAGTGAACACTTAGCGGCTTCTCATTTTAAAAATTCTGCCACAGTTTTTTCGATGGCTCATCCTTAGAAAAAAAATATTTTGTTAAAAAAAAGAGAATATTTATTAAAAAACACTTAGTGTATTGTCCTATCAACTTTAATAAAACCGTGCATTGCGTGAGAATTAATCTAGTGGTTTAAGATTCGAGAGCACATGCTATGCTTCAGCTAAATTCAATGTGGCTATCAGGTTATTGTTGATTCTGATTTCTGAAAATATCTATGGTATGTAAATTAAATTGATGGGCTGTACAAGGCTTTGAAAAACATAATTGTCTGTAATTCTGTAATAACTTGATAGTGAAACACTAAACCTATCATGTGTACACTTGCACAATCTTTTCGAGTCATATTTCAATCTTTTCTCACTTGCTCTGCACAACATCTGGGGCCTACCTTAGGCGCATAGGGTATTATTTGCTAGCTTCTAAGTCTTGCTCCCTGGAGCAATTTTTTGTTTGTGATACTTGAGGGCAACAATAGGCATACTGTCTCATCCTATCTTAATTGATCGTTATTACTTGGTCAAATTGAGGGATCAAGTGGAGATAGAATTCAAGGAATTAATGAAACTTTTCAAGTTAGCTTATTTTACTTATCGTTCTTCATTAGGAAACCAGAATATTGAAGATCAAAGATTCAAAGTGTGGAATTGATGTCTAGCGTGATAATTATTTTGCACTATTTTTTCTTGGAGAATATTCGACATTGTCTTCTTGATGTTTTGTTACAATTTTGCAGTTATGGGATGCAGACATTGTTAACAAAATCTCAATGCATCCACAAATTAAAAGATTGGTTGTGTTGGGAACTCTGCTTGCTGTGGAGCTGGAAACTTATGGTTCTAATTCCGGGTAATGTTATCGAACCTTTACGTMTAATTGTTGTTGACACTACATAAACTTTACCCTGTGATWATGGCTGTAAAATAGCTGAGCTGGCTTATATAAATCCGATGCACTGTAATTCAAAGAATTTGTGCAGGTTCCCTAATGATTAAAATGAAGTTTGGTGATCCGCTAAATAGTCTTTTAACATCTTGAATTTTCCATAATGGTAACATTTTTTGCTTTGCAGGTATGCATCAACGTCTTCTTCCTCCCTTCTCCAAAAGCTTCGYGAGGATGGTATATACATGAGGCCGCTGGGGAATGTTATTTATTTTATGTGTGGACCTTGTACTTCTTCTACTAAATGTAGTGAWCTACTTMTGAAGCTGTACAACAGACTAGAYGAGTTTCACARTAGCATCTCTCCAGGACCATAAATTTCGTACGTAGTACTCCATATTATCATTATTAWGTTGATAGAGTTTTTATTATTTTGAACATAAAGTAGTTGCAATGGTGGTYAGATCCTTAATTATTTATTGTAAGAGATCTTCAGATTTTGAACCCTTGAAGTATTTAATGTCCAATAATCATGTTTTATTTGTATTTTCTTGTATCAATTGACAAGAAAGATGAGGCCTTGGAAAGTAAGAAGCCTTGAGTCCAAAAAGGCCTGGACATTTTTCTATGAGCTCGTCTTAATTTATGGTTAGATGATACTTTTTT
>SNQN01005022.1:3705-18660 GCA_008642245.1 Bassia scoparia | reverse complement strand
GTTTCTCTCCTCTACTGTTTTCTTTTTGAGTTTTTTAACTTATTAAACAATCAGTATTCAGGGGACTTTTGAAGGAACAAATGAAAATTGTGATAGAGATAGAGTGTTTAGCATCATTTTTCCTGCTTTTATCATACACGAATCCCTGTATGCAACAGTTTCTTTCCAGAGAGGAGGTCCGTGTCTTCTGGTATAATTGTTTGATGGTGATTGAGACAATTTGCTTGTGTGTTATGTTCCTTAGCAATTCATCAAGAAATAACTTGTTTCAGAATTACAGATGAAATATTACCAAGGACTAGTCTAATAAAAAAACTGAGAAACAACTTTTTTATTTGGTAGTGTATCATCAGTTATCTTCTCAGTGAGACCATTACCTAAAAGAAGAAGAGTAGGAGATATCTTCAGATCTCTGACATTGATTTGCTCGATATGTGGTGAAAGCTGTGTGTGAATTTTGTGGATATAAAGTCATTGTGCTTATATCATTTTATCTCCCGCTTAAAGAAGAGGAGGGATTGAAGGGAAGTTCATTACTGGTGGCTTGTGCATGATTAAACTTTTTCTTGTAATTTTGTTGTTAGGTTTCTGTTATCATACTTTGTGCCTTTCAATGTTATTTATAAGTATTATTGCACTAGAAAGGCTTAATAAGTTATGTGCCTATTAGTGAACATACCCTTCACCACTAAAAACTTGATTATTGCGACAAATGTTATTTTTTTGACAAATATTTGGCTAATGTATTTGCTTTTGCAAATTGGACTAATGCACATTTACTTCAAATTGATTGAGTCATCTTCATGCTGATTGTTGAATGCTGATATACCATACTCGATTTGATTCTTATTGTCTATGTCCTTCTACAATTATCTCTCTCCAAAAATGTACGTGGACATGCTGTTTGATGTTAGGTTTTTGGGTTGTTAGCATCTCTTTCCTTTTGCTTTACACACAGACAATTACTTTCAGATGTTTGAGTAACTGCGATGCTTGAATATACCTATCTCAAATTCTGATAATTGGTATTTATGTCGGTTTGTTCATCTTCTAGAGTTTTGAGTACTGCCCCTCAAAAGGTGGATGAAAAAATTAGTACTATAAGAAAAAGAAGGGATTTAGAAAGCTAAAGGATAGGGGATGATTCTTCAACTGAATAAATTTCCACCATATAGGCATATTGTTTTTCCTTTAATCCTGCTTTACTTATATAATTATTCTTGAAGCCATTGGTACCCTTCAATCCTGCTTTACAGTAGATGTGGAATTATTTTTATAGCTTCATTTTTATTTTCTACAATTGTCATAAGTATGGTATGAATGTATGACTATCTTTTTTTCTGCTCATCACATCTCTCAACACTAGTGTACACTTTTTAATAAATTTCTTTACCATTAGTGGGACAATAATTTACAAAGGTTGGGTATTCCTTTTTTTTAACTGTTACTCTTGTGTTTTTTAGAAAAGAAAATGTTAGTGAAAATGTGAAGAGGGGATATTATTATAAGGACAATAAAAATGGTCAATGAGTGGAAGATAAATGATATGCAAGGGTTGATTTACCCAAAAGTCTGATAAGGTTTACTAATGATGCATTGATATATCCCTGAAACTTGACGTCAAGGGTAGTTCTTCTTTGTATAAGCTGTTTCTTCACATTTCTATAGCTCTTTTGCAAGATACTTTTCCTAATTGGCTTTCAATTGATGAAACAGGTCAGTGAAGAAGTGGAGCGTGCTCTGGCTAGGATAAGCCCTGCCAAAATCTCTGGGAGGTATGCCCTTTCTGATATTAATAATCTTGCACTGTATGATTTTAATCTGTCTTTTAGCTCCTTTTTCTTTAGTAGCCGTAATCTGACCCCAATAAACTTACATCCAGGAGAAGCCTAGACATCACTTCGTATTGCTGTCATAAGTTTGCCGATATTGATTACCTACTTTGTTTGTATGAAATTTGGGCTTGGCTTCTTTTTTGCCCTTTCGATATCAAAATTTGGCACACAGTAGGCTATGTGGATTATAAGATATTCTTCTTAATACTATTGTCTTTAATAGATGCTCTATTTTGGCATTATCTTTTGTTATAGCTAAAAATAGTAAGAGGGGCTTATGCATCTCTTTCTCACTATGCTTAGGGCTTCACCGAAACAAATAGAAGGGTCAGATGGAAGGAGCTTACAGCTGCATTTCAGATCCAAACTATCACTTCCTCTGTTYACAGGAGGCAAAGTTGAAGGAGAGCAGGGTGCTGCAATTCATGTTGTGTTGATTGATGCCAACACAGGGCAGGTGGTGACATCTGGGCCGGAATCATCTATGAAGCTTGAAGTTGTTGTGCTTGAAGGTGATTTTAACACCGAGGAYGATGAAGGTTGGTCCCAAGAAGAGTTTGATAGCCATGTTGTAAAGGAGCGTGAGGGAAAGCGACCTCTTCTGAATGGGGAGTTGCATGTTACTCTCAAAGAAGGYGTAGGAACACTTGGAGAACTTACATTCACTGATAATTCGAGTTGGATACGGAGCAGGAARTTCAGGTTGGGCCTCAAGGTATCCGCAGGATTCTGTGARGGCATGCGTATCCGTGAGGCAAAAACAGAAGCTTTTACMGTCAAGGATCACAGAGGAGAAYGTGAGTGTGTTTTTATGGTTTCCTTWCAGTTGYATTTTGGGTTTGTTGAGTCTTACAATCTACTCTTTCTTTTTCGTTGGTTCCAGTATATAAGAAGCACTATCCACCAGCTCTTACTGATGATGTTTGGAGGTTGGAGAAAATTGGAAAAGATGGATCCTTCCACAAGAGGTTGAACARYGCAAGGATTTATAATGTGGAGGATTTTCTCCGTCTCGCAGTCAGAGATTCTCAAAAATTAAGAACTGTTAGTGCATTTTTGAGATCTTGCCTGATATATTTTTCCTTCTGTTTTTCATGAKTGTTCAGTGTAATTGGTGATTTTGAAAACCTACCCGGGCTTGAGCTTGTCTGAAATTTTCAAAGAATCAAGTCTGTTGTACCTAAACTTAAGTTTTGAACTCTTTATAACCATGGTTCTCATGGATTTTCTATTATGTTTTGTTAATGCATTTTCTAATATATCCGTTTTCTCTTTGTAGATCCTTGGAAGTGGGATGTCTAATAGGATGTGGGATGCTCTCATGGAGCATGCGAAGACGTGTGTTCTGAGTGGAAAGTTGTATGTTTATTATTCCGACGACGAAAGAAACGTTGGTGTGGTATTCAATAATATATATGAGCTTACTGGTCTTATTGCTGGAGAACAATATTTCACTGCCGATTCTCTCTCTGACAGTCAAAAGGTTAGTTATTTTAATTTCAGGTGAGATTTTGATTCTTGTGTATATATTTTGATCGTGTTGATCTTTCAGGCTAATATGTGATTCTCCATCCAGGTATATGTTGATACCCTTGTGAAGAAAGCATACGACAATTGGCATCAGGTCATAGAGTACGATGGCAAGGCACTTCTTAATTCCAAACAAACTAGAAGGACACGCTCATCCCAGAATGAACTGCCAATGAATACACTCAGTTATTCAAATGCTATTGATAACCAGTTGGTTTTACCTCGGTTGCCTGTTGCAGTTTCAGCTGAGCAGACATTTTTGGAGAATGGTGTGTCGGCTCCAGGTGATCAGTTAGTTTTTCTTGTTGATTGTTCTATGTGTGACATCTGAATGGAAAATTGCGAAGAAGGCTATGCTTTATGCTCAGGTGGAATTATACCTGCAGCTTTGTTTATTTTATCTCTGCTCCATCCTCTCTCCACTTTATTTCTACTTTTGGAATACGTTACATTCTTTAGAAATAGATATCGTAATGCACAGAAGTTTGAAACTAAGGTTGATAAAATTCAACACATACATAATCTTAAAGTTAGGATGACTGGAGGAGTAGGTCAACCAATTGTTTGTTCTGTGTTAAAAAATATCCTAACATGACATCTTAATAGTGCACAATGTTACCTTCCAAGCCCCAAAGTTAGGAACTTACTTAAAATACAATTGAATTGGAGTTAATCAACTGAATGTCAGTTTTCCCTTGGATCTAACTGTAATGGAACTTCATGTCAAGCTCCATTTCTAGTTAATAGTAGTAGGTGCGCTATGGATCTCTCTAGACAGTTTTGGAATGGTCTAACATGATTTTCTTACCCCGTGAGTCTAAACCAGCAAACTGTTTAAACTTGCTAACTTGTCTCAACAATTTTTTATGATAGAGAAGATTTGACGTTTAACATATGTAATTTGCTTTCTTATGCTGACATGAATGATGTGATTCCTAATGGTTGCCATATGACTTCAAAAACTAAAACTTGGCCTTTGTATTCTTATGTTGAACTGCAGGATATAATGATAATGAATTGGTGAAACAGATTCCCAAATTCAGTCACAGTTGATACATTCTAATTCCATAATCAATTTGAGAGTACTTCATATCTCAGCATGGTCTAATAGGTGGCAGTTCCGAACAACTCCATTTATTGCGAATGATAGCAGGGAGGGTTAGCTTTGGGTCCTTCTCAGCCTCTGCATCTGAGTTTCAGGTCATGCAATCATTCAACCGTCAAACCTCACCACCCTATGATTGGTCACAAAACAATTGCAGAGAAGAGATCGAAACAGAAGTCACGAGTTACTTGAGAGCGATGATATGCAGCAGCTTTTGAGGCTTTTCAGCATGGGAGGCATGTAATATGTTCTGATGAAGCCTTTTCATCTTTCCCTTCTTTCATCCTACACCCAAAACTACAATAATTTCGAAGAGACCGCAGTCGTCCTGGAAAGCTGTTGTTGGTTGGCTAAAGATCAAAGCAGCTATGCGGTGGGGCTTCTTCATTCGGAAGAAAGCAGCTGAGAGACGTGCACTGCACAGCTTGTGGAGTTAGATGACTGAGTAAATGATAGTATTTGTCTACTGAAATAGCTGTCCGGTAGGTCCAATTCTGCTATGTATGTTAGCATATTACAATATGGCAACTCGGCAGGTAGCTGCTGATATATCGGGCAGTCTTTGTAATTTGGTGTTGATTAATTGGTATCTAGCAGACTTAGAAAATGTCTTGTACAGACACCTGTACAGTGATTTGTGTGATTCTTGTAACCATGTATCTCTGAACTTGAACGTCCTCGGCTCTATAATGTTGCTAATCTGTTGTCTTGTGAATTCGAGATTTTTATAGGTAGGGAAAGGTTGGATGGTGCTTTTTTTCATGCATGATGCACTTGCTGTAATGTAAAGAGAGAACTCTTCTAATGAAGACATAACAGATTCTCTGTGTAGGAACCATTTTCGGTATAAATTTTGTTTGCTGTAATGTAAATGTACTTATCTTGCAATGTTTGGTTGAAGATGTCTTGTTAATGTTGATTATATTGGGCTCTAATCCAATATTATTCAATGTTTTCACCACCTAATTGTTCCATTTATATGATGGCTTGTTGCGAGAATTTAAGTTGGGAATAAACCTGATTAAATGGTTTTTGACTTTGCTGTTTCTGACAACATAAAATAGTTGTTCAAAGCAAGTGGAACGAAAGTGGAGATCATCACTTTGACAATTCATTAACAATCATTAGAAATCTCAGAAAATCTTATTCACTTTTCAATTTTCATGCAACAGCTAGATCCATGCATCACCGAAGTCCTAAATACTTGAAACGCGCTCGCAATTTTATTACTTCGTATTTATATCACAAACTTTAGGTATTATCGATTATTAAAGCCTTAATCCCATAAATGGAGGACTTTAGGTTTATTAAACCCTTATCCAATCCGAAAACGAAAGCACTTATTGGATCTTAATTTGTCAGTTTGACTACAGATATCCAAGAAATTATAATCTTACAATCCAAATTCACATGAATGTCTTAAACCATGCTTAGTTGCTTACTGAAAAGACATAAGACCTTCAACAACTAACAACAAAAAACTGCACGCTTGTCAGTTACTTGACCTTTACGTATGTTCTACTAAGCTGCATGCTTTGCTTAACAAAATTGGACCAACAACCAATTCTTCTACTTCTTCTATATATTCAATGTTCATTCGATTAACCTTATTACAAAAAAAAATGCATACCACATTAGGGTTTTCCATTCATCAAACATCCCAAATCATACATGCTACCATATATAGGAAGCACTCGTAACAATGGTGCATATAGATGTTACTGTATGCACTGAACAAAAAACAGAGGGCGTAAAGTTTATGTGCAATTATATGAAGATAAGTTGATAACAATCGTATGGAGCTCCAACAAGAAGTCCAAGTCAAACTTCATTTGATTGAAGTTTAAATTAGTTTCTTACGTAAGATATATGTATTTTAAAATAACATGTGTAACGCGTTTTTTGATGTATTAGTTGATGGGATCATGTTTAATTAGCTCAGATGTGATGTTTAAGTACCATGTTTCTTTGATGACATCATTAGATCAGATATATGATATGTCCACGAGCGTTTTAATGACTCGAAGTTGAGAAAGAAAGTCTTTTGAAACCTCCTCATGTTTCACAGTTTTGGCCTCAATTACGTGTGACATCATGATATAGTTTGAAATAGACCATAGACTTTTCGATTCTTCAACAAAAAAATCGATTCCAAACCTCATATTTGTGATGTATAATTGTATAATCCACGTTTTTGCTCTTGAAATTGCCGTTTGAACAAATGTATGAGTTTTTCCTAATATTTCTCCCACACCTTAAGGGTCATGGGAGATGGCCCCTTGCTGGTTTCAGCCTTAAATAAACGATAATTGTTGTGCGTCCCTCGCGCGTTTCAACGATTGGTAGTTCAGAGCAAAAGTCCCTCGAAACATCATAAATACTCTCTCGTTTTGACCCAACTTTTTGCGGTCATCATTATATAGTTGTGCGAACAACCACAGACTTTTTGGCTCTTTTATAAAATAAATCGGTACAGATACTCATTTTCGTGATGTAATCCACATTTTTGGACCCGATAATTGTCGTTTAAGTGACCGTCTGAGTTTTGCCCTGAATTTTCCCACACCTCAAGGGCATGGGAATGGAGGCAACCAAGTTTTTGCCCCAAACGACAAGTGTTGTGCTCTCACACGCGTTTCGACGATTAGAAGTTTGAGGAAAAGCCTTCGAACCCCATCAAATCTTGTGTTTTCGCACCAAATTTTGCATGGCACTATTATATACTTGTGCGAACCAACCACAGACATTTTGACGCTCTCATAAAAATCCATCCGACAATCTCATTTTCGTGATGTATATCCACGTTTTTTTGTCTCGAATTCGTTCGTTTTGGTGTTCGTCTGAGTTTTGTCAACATTTCTCCCACACCTTAAAGAGTCTTGAAAGATGGCCCTCGCCAAATTTCAACCCCAAACAACTAGTGTTGTGTCTCCCACATGCATTTCAAAAAGACAAAAGTTCAAAGAAAATCTTTCGAAACATCATCATCTCTCACCAATTATGACTCTAAAAACTTTGAGAAAATTTTTAGTGGCATCATTATATAGTTGTGAGAACAAACCACAAACTTTTTTGGCTCTTTCATAAAAAAATCGGTCCCAAAATCTCATTTTCGTGATAGATAATCCACGTTYTGAGACCCTATAATTGTCGTTTTAGTGATCGTTTGAGTTTTGCTCAAAATTTATACAACACCTTAAGAGTCATGGGGGATGACCTCTCGTAAAATGTCATCCCCAAATTTTGCATGACATCGTTATATGGTTGTGGGAACCAAATTTTGACTTTCTGGCAATTCTGATAGAAAATGGTCCAAATTCCTCATTTTTGTAATGTACAATCCACGTTTTTGGCCCTAAAATCGATGTTGCAGTGACCAGATTTGGTTTTKCCTTGAACTTCACCCACACCTTGAGGGTGATAATGCCTAGTTTCAACGTCAAATGAMGAGTGTTGTGCCTCCTTCGAGCATTTCAATATTTTGTTGCTTTCGTCATTTGCGGCCTTCGAAACCCCATCATATGTCCTATTCTTTTCCCTATTTTTTGCGTGGCATCGTTATATAGTTGTGGAAACCAAGATTTGACTTTTCGGCAATTTCGATAGATTTTTGTCCARAAACCTCATTTTCGTGACGTATAATCCACTTTTTTGTCGCACAAATCTATCTTTCGATGACTTRACTCGATTTTGCCTAGAACTTCATCTACACCTTAAAGGTGATGAYAGATRGCTCCACGCCAAGTTTAGATTTCAAATGACGAATGTTTTACATCCTACAAGCGTTTTGACGTTTTGACGGTTCCGTCGTTTGTGGCCTTCAAAATAATCATATTTTCTAGTTTTGGCCCCATATWTTCTRTGRCCTCGTTATATGGTTGTGGGAACGAACCTTAGTCGTTTCGGCACTTTCGACATWAATTGGTCCGGAAGCCTCATTTTTGTGATGTATATTCCTCGTTTTTGGCCCTAAAATCAACGTTTAGGTGACCCAACTCAATTTATCCAGAACTTACTCCCACACCTTAATAGTGATGACAGACGACTCCTCGCAAAGTTTCGGCCTCAAAATAACTAGTGGTGTGCCTCCTAAGCGCGTTTCAACGTTTTGTCGTTTTCGTCGTTTGTGGCCTTCGAAACCCCATTATATGTCCTAGTTATGGCCCCTAATTTTGAGTGGCGTCATTATATGATTGCGGGAACTTAGATTTAACGTTTCARCAAATTTGATAGAAATCAGCTTGGAACCCTTATTTTCGTGATGTATAATCCACGTTTTTGGCCCTAAAATCGATGTTTGGTGACCCGACTCGATTTTCCAAAGAATTTCTCGGACCCATATCAATGGGAATTAAAAAAAACCTCAGAAATACCAATGGGAATTCACTAAACCTCAGACATACCATTGGGAAAAACCCTAAAAATTTCGGCAAGTTTTCCAAAATTTTTAAGGAAACCTCATTTTCGTGATATATAATTCACGTTTTTCGGCAAAAAAAAATGACATCTCGACGTCTCGGCTCGATTTTTTCGGGAATTTCTGTCACGCCTTCACGGCCATGAGAAGTAACTATTCCAATAGTTTTGTGCCCAAATACTAAGCATACTGCCTCCTACGAGCGTTTCGACATTTTCTCGTTTTTTCTTTAATGGACTCAAAAGTCCCCCGTATGGACTCATTTGGCCCCCAAATCTTTTTCGGACCCATCATATTATCATATGAACCTATAGTAAAAATTTCGACAATTTTTTCGAAAATTGTCCGAATACCTCATTCCGGTGATGTATAATCCACGTTTTTCGACCAAAAATATGACATCTCGGCGACCCGGCTCGAATTTTTCCAAAATTTTTGTCAAGCCTTCACGACCATGAGAAGTGACTATTCCAACAGTTTCGTACCCAAATACTAAACAAACTGCCTCCTACGAGCATTTCGACGTTTTCTCGTTTTTTCTTTAACGGACTCAAAAGTCCCTCGTATGGACTAATTTGGCCCCCAAATCTTCCTCAGACCCATCATATTATCATATAAACCCATGGTAAAAATTTCGATAGTTTTTCCGAAAATTATCCGGAGACCCCATTTCGGTAATTTATAATAAACGTTTTTCGCCCAGGAAATGACATCTCGGCGACCAGGCTCGAATTTGTCCGGAATTTTTTTCATGCCTTCATGGCCATGAGAAATGACTATTCCAACAGTTTCGTACCCATATGCTAAGCATACTGCCTCCTACGAGCGTTTCGACGTTTTCTCGTTTTTTTACGAATCAAAATCCCCCATATACTCATTGGCCCCAAATCTTCCTCGGACCCATCATATTATCATATGAACCTATATGTAAAAATTCGGCAATTTTATCCGAAATTGTCAGGGACTTCATTCTGGTGATGTTCATCAACGTTTTTCGACCAAAAAACGACGTTTCGATTGATCCGCTCGGGTTTTTGCAAAAAAAAATCCACACTTGAGTGTGACAGGGATTGCTTCTTGGCAATTTCGCCCAAAATACCAAGCGTAGTGTCTCCTCACCCAACGTTTTGACGTTTCGTCGGTTTCCGTTCGCAGACTCAAAATCCTCCGTATGTATTCAATGGGCCCCTAATTTGCCTCGGTTAATCATATTATCATATAAACCATTTGTAAAATTTCGGCAATTTTTCAGAAAATTTCCGGAGAACCCATTTCATGATGTATAATCGACAATTATCGCCAAAAAAACTCTAGGTGACCAATCGTTTTGCCAGAAATTTCTCCCACACCTTGAGTAGTGACAGGGATGGTCCTTGCAAGTTTCACACCAAATATGAAGCGTAGCTCCTATGAGCTTTTAAACGGTTTGTCTTTCGCGGACTAAAAAATCCCCGTATACCTTTTGTTTCAAATTTTGCCTTGTTCATCATTTGTCATATGAACGCAGGTGAGAATTAGGCAATTTTCCAAAAATTATCAGCAACCTCATTTTCGTGATGATAATCCATTACGGTCAAAAAACAGCGTCTTAATGAATCCTACTCTTTTTGCCCAAAGATTTCCAACACCTGTGGTGATGAGGAAGTTTCTTGGCAAGTTTCGGCCACAAATACCAAGTATAGATCTGTTACGAGTGTTTTTACGTTTTGACGTTTGCCATTCACAACTCAAAAGTCCTTTGTATGTTCACATTTTAGCCCCTAATTTGCCTGTTTAATATATTATCATATGAACCCATTGTAAAAAATTTCATAATTTTCCGAAAATTTTCCGGAGAACTCATTTTTCGTAAGGTATAATCTACGTTTTCCAGCCACACAACAAGAAAATAAAATATTACCGACCGTCCAAAACAAATAAAAACGTCGATAAAAACGCAAACGTCGTTTGTCCCATACGGGCAGTTTTGAATCCAAAGACCTCATTTTCGTGATATATTATCCACGTTTTGCCTTAGAATCGTTGCACCTTATATCGTCTAAGTTTTGCCCAACATTTTTCCCACATATTTAGATAATAGTGGGGAAGAAAGAAGAGAAGGGGGGGGGGTTGCTAAGTTTTTACCCAAACAGCAAGTGTTAGTATTCCCACGCATTTTCTAATGTAGAAGTTTAGAGCAAAAGCTCTTTGAAACCCCCTTATATATTTCATAGTTTTCACCTGAATTTTGTTGTGGCATCATTATATAGTATGGGAACTAGCAAACATAATTTTAGCTCTTTAAATAAAATCAGTCCGGAGACCTCATTATGTGACATTAATACACATCTTTGGCCCCAGAATCGTCGTTCGAAGACCATCTGAGTTTTCCTAGAATTTCAACACCTTAGGTGTCATGAGATGACTCCACATTTTAGCCTTGAACTAACGGCAAATTTTGTACCTCACGTGCGTGGTTCGACTGTTGGAAGTTCAAAGGAAAAGTCTTTAGCGCATTTCCACCCCACACAACGAGTGTTGTGCCTCCTTAGCGCGTTTTGACGATGGAAAAATTAGAGGAACAATTCTTCAAAACCTCATCATATCTGATCTCATAGTTTTGGCCCCAAATTTTGTTTGTCATCGTTATATAGTTATGGAAACCAACCACAGACTTTTCAATTCATTCAATAAAAAATAGTCTATATWCCTCGTTTCTTGATGTATAATCCACGTTTTTTACCCTGCAATCGTTGTTTCGAAACCATCTGAGTTTCCCCCATAATTTCCCCCCACACCATAAGGGCCATTGGGATAGCCCCTTGCTATGTTTTAGCCCCAATAATCAAGTGTTGTGTCTCCCACGCGTCGTTCGATGACTCAAAATTTTGAGGAAAAATACTTCGAAACCTTGTCGTTTTTCATAATTTTGGCCTTAAATTTTAAGTGACATCAATATACAATTTTGGGAACCAATCACAAAATTTCTAGCTCTTTCAACAAAAATCAATTCGAAAATTTCATTTTCTTAATGTATAATCCACGTTTTTAGCTTTGAAATCGTCGTTTCGCCATATGTCTATCTTAGAATTTATCCTACACCTTAAGGGTCAAGGGGGATGTCCACTCATCAAGTATCAGTCTTGAATGGCAAATGTGTTGTTGCACACGTGTGTTTTCGACGGTTGGAAGTTTAGAGTAAAAGTCTTTCGAGACCATGATCTCATAGATTTGGCCCAAAAGTGTGTGTGACATCGTTTTATAGTTATAGGAACCAACCACAGACATTTTGGCTCTTTTAACTAAAATCGATCCTTACACATCATTTTAGTGATGTATAATCCATGTTTTTGACCCATACAATTGTCGTTTCGTCGACCGCTTGAGTTTTTCCCTCAAACTTTTCCTTAAGGGTCCTTGGGGATGGCCCCTCGTCAAATCTTATCCCCAAATGACGAGTGTTGTGTCTCCCGTGTGCATTTCAATGGCGGGATGTTGAGAGGAAAAGTTCTTCGAAAACTCATCAGATCTCATAGTTTTGTCCCCAAATTTTTCGTGTCATCATTAAATAATTGTGAGTACCAACTACAGACTTGTCAGCTATTTTAATTTATACCTTTCTTTTATTTATATTTTAATCTTTTTCGTAACATCGTTATATAGTTGTAGAAACCAGCCAAAGACTTTTCTCACTTTCTCCTAGGCTCCTAGCTATCTATTTATCTCTTTGATGACATATCCCCAAACACATATTCTCAGCATGCACGCATGTTTTAGTCCGCTTGCAAAGGGTAAGTGATAACATTCATAACAAGACATCATGGTCTAGTACAATGACATACATCATATCATACATGAGCTAATTAATTGATATGGTCTCAATTCAATCATGTCCTCCTTTTAATTTCCTAGTCATTGAACAAGTTGTAAAATGAAAGCTTCTTAACTAATTAGGAAACTGTCAGATTGACATGATAACAANTAGAAAAGGTGGTTTCTGACAAAATTGCCTTTTCTTAATGTATAATCCACGTTTTTAGCTTTGAAATCGTCGTTTCGCCATATGTCTGTCTTAGAATTTTTCCTACACCTTAAGGGTCAAGGGGGATGTCCACTCACCAAGTTTCAGTCTTGAATGGCAAATGTGTTGTTGCACACGTGTGTTTTCGACGGTTGGAAGTTTAGAGTAAAAGTCTTTCGAGACCATGATCTCATAGATTTGGCCCAAAAGTGTGTGTGACATCGTTTTATAGTTATAGGAACCAACCACAGACATTTTGGCTCTTTTAACTAAAATCGATCCTTACACATCATTTTAGTGATGTATAATCCATGTTTTGGCCCATACAATTGTCGTTTCGTCGACCGCTTGAGTTTTTCCCTCAAATTTTTCCTTAAGGGTCCTTGGGGATGGCCCCTCGTCAAATCTTATCCCCAAATGACGAGTGTTATCTCCCATGTGCATTTCAATGGCGGGATGTTGAGAGGAAAAGTTCTTCGAAAACTCATCAGATCTCATAGTTTTGTCCCCAAATTTTTCGTGTCATCATTAAATAGTTGTGAGTACCAACTACAGACTTGTCAGCTATTTTAATTTATACCTTTCTTTTATTTATATTTTAATCTTTTTCGTGACATCGTTATATAGTTGTAGAAACCAGCCAAAGACTTTTCTCACTTTCTCCTAGCTATCTATTTATCTCTTTGATGACATATCCCCCAACACATATTCTCAGCATGCACGCATGTTTTAGTCCGCTTGCAAAGGGTAAGTGATAACATTCATAACAAGACATCATGGTCTAGTACAATGACATACATCATATCATACATGAGCTAATTAATTGATTTGGTCTCAATTCAATCATGTCCTCCTTTTAATTTCCTAGTCATTGAACAAGTTGTAAAATGAAAGCTTCTTAACTAATTAGGAAACTGTCAGATTGACATGATAACAATCACAACAAAATTACACACAAAAAGAAGACTACGTTACTTCAATTATTCTAAGTACTTCATCATTTCAGGTACCATAATGCAATGCATTGTTGCTGTCAAATAACAAGTATCATTGGTTTTGACATTAATTTAGGGTCCTAATGTTTTACTAGCTAGCCTAATGTATTACCAATATTATTTGTATGTAGCACATGTTTGATATATAATAGCTAGGTCTAATCATACATTGCATGTAAAACAATGTGTACGTGTCGTATCGTGTCCTACTTTTCTACCTTTAAGGTCCTTTCGTTCATATCATGGTTGATAATTCTTATGTTAAAGCGTTATACATCATATAAACTTTGACGTTCGTTTGAACATTCTAATGATAGTAAAAATTGTTATAAACATCTAATTATCGTCATGGATGTTTTGTATTAAATGTGTTGCGTATTCATTTGAGTCTTTTACTTCTTGAATGAATGTATTTACATAAATTAGAAAATTTGTTGTACGTACGTTACGTACTTTATTTGATATCGTCTTCATCAGCTGCCCTTAAACTTTAAAATTAGTTAAACAATTCTACACCGGTACGTACTCTTCCCATTTTGATGAGAATTTTAATTTCTGAATTTTATACAACTTTTTACAAACGCATATTTTAAATACTCTTACTCTATATAACACTTCGTGTATATATGTAATAGGTACATTCATCATAACTAATTAATATAACTTGTTGTAGCCTAGTTATATTCACAAATAAATATGAGAGTGAGAGATAACTCAAGTGGTAAAAGACTAAAAATTTTCCTCCCAATTTTAGGAGATCCTAAGATTGATTCTTATCCCGCCCTTATGAGTCTCTTAACACCAAGAAAATAACATTCACAAATAAATCTACTCTTTGATGTAACGATTGGGGGTTAATTTTTTGTATCATAAAAGGCCTCGAACAAGTTTTTAACGGGGACATTTGTTTAATTTGTGACACCAATCTTTTATATGAATTATTGTAGGACACTATCACATCAAAAATCTTAGCACTACTTCTAATTAATTAAGTTATATAAGAGGGTGTTTTATGCAAGATAACTATCATAGAGCTTAAATGACAAAACAATATTAAGCCATATAATTACATT
>SNQN01005021.1:0-25378 GCA_008642245.1 Bassia scoparia | reverse complement strand
ACTGAACCGATACCAACCAAAACTGAACTGAACTGAACTGAACTGAACTTCGTTTTAACTGAATTGAACTGAACTGTACTAAACTGAACTGTCTCAATCCGTCCAAAACTGAACTGAACTGAACTGAACTTGGTCGAACTGAATTGAACTGAACTGTTATCAACTGAACTGAACTGAACTGAACTGAACTTGGTCGAACTGAATTGAACTGAACTGTTATCAACTGAACTGAACTGAACTGAACTGATTTGTCGTTAAACTGAACTGAACTGAACTGTATTGAACTGAACTGTTTGGGTTCAACCATAACTGAACTGTTGATCCGAATTGACAGGCCTATATGCGACGCCTAAAATTATTGTGTCCCTTATAACATAATATGGGACATGGTAGGTGAATGCTTTCGTGTCCCCTCTAAATAAAAAAGGGACACATAAACCTATTGTATCCCTTCTAAGATAATATGCGACGTGTAAAGTTATTGTGTCCCATATAATATAATATGGGACACGATAGGTGAATGCTATCGTGTCCCCTCTAAATAAACAAGGGACACATAAACCTATTATATCCCTTCTAAGATAATACGCGACGCATAAAGTTATTATGTCCGTTATAACATAATATGGGACATGATATGTGAAAGCTATCGTGTCCTCTCTAAATAAACAAGGGACACGTAAACATATTGTATCCATGCTTCGAAAAATTTGAGGCTTTGTGTGGAATTTTTTAGGGGATTTTCTAGTTGAATTTTGGGCGAAATTTAACTGGTTTCCAGCCTTGTTCGTGCTGCAATATGGGACGATTTACTTGGGTCTTTCGGGTGGATTTCATCCCCACTCGAAAATCTGAGTTGGGTGTTTATTTGCTCGTTTTCTGGGTTGTTTCTGCTCGAATGTTGCTCGCTTGATGCTGCTCTTGGGGTCGTTTTTGCACGAAAATCCCACACCAACGTGTGGGATTTGCTTTGTGTTCATGAGTTCGTGGTTTTCTGGATTATTTGCTTAATTTTGGGTGATTTTTTTTGGAGTTTCACAACTCGTTGAGGTGATTGCTTAACCCTTTAATTAAGTTTAATTATTTAGTTGAAGCTATCGATTAATTCGCAAATTGAGCCTGTTTTGAGTTGAGATTGCAATTCGAACTTAAGTCAGAATTTTTTTATTAAAAAGTTACAATTTTTGGACTTGAATTGCGAATTGTCAATTTCTGTGATTTGTGGTTTATGAGCTTCGTTGCTATTGAGTTGAACTTGTGAATTAAATGTCTAAATTTGATTTGTGAGTCTAGTTATTGAAGTTGTAAGTATTGAACTGAGTTTGTGAGTACTGGTTAAGTTGTGATCTTGTGAATATTTGGAAGTGCAACATTGCTTTACTGAGACTTTGAATTGTTGCAACTTTTTGTTATTTGTTATGCGTTGTGAGTTGCTGGAATTTCTGCATTAGTAGCATTTGTGATTTGAACTTGAACTGCAAGTTTTGAGTTGAATATGTAATTTGTTGGATAATGATAGTTTTGGGGATTAAGAAATGAGTGGCTAAGTAAGGAGTTCTTCTTAAGCCTTCTTCTGATGTTTTCCAGAGAAATTTAACTCAAGTTTTTTTAATRTTTCTATACTTGGACTGTTTAGGACTTGAGATTAATGTAYGYAAATGTTGGGTRGGACTCGTAGGAGGGAGGTGYATGTATTATGACTATTACTTAACGAAGAAAATGTCTTCTCTTGATGTTTTCTTCACCTTGATGAACAGTAAAATGTTAATATTAGAGGTTGTTATGCTAAAAAGTTGTTTGTTCTAAGAGGAGGTACGTTAGATTTAGGGCCTCTACCATATCCTTTTCATTTTGGTCATCCATATCATCCCTATGATAGGAAGCATTACATTTTATATTCTGGACTATTGTTGGAATGAATGGTATTATGTTTTCTTTTTCATTGTTAACACATTTACCTTCTTAGATAATCCATATTTTGGAAGAATGTTCTTACTTTTAGCAAATGCCCGAGGGTATTCTTGGCTCAAAGTTAGTTTAGGAATTCTGATTTTTGAAAGTCAATCTGGTCTTCCTTTCTTGATGATCTTGTCTCTCTTTCGTGTGGGGTGTTTGAAATAGATGCTCTATTGAACCTATTATCATCTATTTGCTGTTTAAGAGCTTTCGTATATCGAAATCTTGTGTTGGTTGCTTAAGATGTAAATCTACAACTAAGAAATGCTTTTTCTCAATGCAAGACCATCAAGTATTATAATCTAACTGATTCAATATATATAAAGTGCTGAGTTGCTAACTGTAGGGCTTCAACCCTTCAGGGGTTGGCCTCAGCTTTAGTGTCATGGAATTGAGCCATGGAATCCTCATGTGAATGCGTTGGGGTGTTGTCGAATTGAGGGATCGCCACCGTGCCTATACAGGTTAATCACGGACGCCCGAAACATTGGTGCAAACTAATGGCCCCATAGATAGGTCCATAACCAGATTGTGGGTTCGGGGACATGGTACAGACTAGATCTTTGACCCAATTCGCCCGTATGTAGCGGCCCTCTACTCTGGCTCATGTAGTCTCTAATAGTCATAATATTGAATAACATAGCCTATCGATTTGACCCTGAAGGCGCACTAACCTAATATCACTAAAAATAGTAGGTTACTATTAATGAAGAAAAATTAAGTGAGCTAGTTATTCTAAGTGACCACTTGAATATTCAATGTAGTTGGTAGACCTTGTCCAAATTATCTGACTTTATGTGACCATGTGTATGATGCAAAAAATCTTGATATAAAGAGAGATTTAGTCTCTTGCAAACATAATCACATTATACAAATAAAGATCCATGGAGATTAACATGCACTGCAAAAGGAAAAAGCACGCCAAACCTAACCATATTACATAGATCAACCTAAAACTACTAAGTCGGTTTTCTAGCAAATTTTAGTTTGGTTTATATACTCGAAATTGAATTAAGCATAGTGTTGAATGGATATTGAACATTGAAAGTGATATTGGATTATCTCGAACTCGAAATTGAAATTACAACATATTTTTGCAAACATACAAAGATTGAATAATTTATGAATAGAATTAAGCGATTATGAAATAGAGGTCTCAGGTTGATACCGTGTATGCGGCGGTCGAAACGTTATTGAATTACACGCAAAGTGTCACTTGAATTGAATTTGAATTGAATGAAACTATAATGTGTTGGATGGAGTTTGGATATGCATAGAAGTTTTTGAAAAGGGCAAGAGGGAGTTCAGCAGTGATTTCCGGCTCTCTGAGAGAGTGAGGCAATGAGGTATTTATAGGCACGAAAACCAAGACGAGCATATATACGCTCCTCTGATATTCCGAGCATATATACGCTCGAGTATTCATAGGAGCATCTATACGCTCGAGTATCCTGATACTCATTCCAATTCCCTTGATATTCCAAGCATATACGATCCTAGGAGCGTATATAGCGTCACGTATTTTCAGGATTATACAAAATTTTCTTTGATTTTCTTTGGTTTTAGATGAATCTAGACACCCTTTTGTAAGAATATGGTTTTAGGGGGTTCTAAAACATTCCATGTATTTTTCGGTTTTTTGTGCATTTTGATTTTTGTAAATATTGTAAAATTCATAGTAAATTATAGAAAAATCGGAAAAATAATTAAAAATACTGGTGAACTCAGAAAAATGATTGGAAATTATGAGATCACCATAATAATTATTTTAAAAATCTTAAAACTAAATAGAAATTAAAAAAAGATATAATAAAAGAAAATACATTTTTTTGCCTAGTTGAGATTTGAATTAGCATGGAGGAATGATATGAGGCTTAGAAAAGAATGGGTGTGAGGTGACACTTGAGCATAATTCGCAAACAGACCTATTGCAATACAGTACATCATCATAGACTTTCGGGAACTAAATGAAGCACCGAATTATGTGTCTCACTAACAATAATAATTACATATCAAAATTAGTTTATCATTCTGTTCTTAAAGAAAAAACAAATAAAAAGTACCTGAAGTCCTCGATTCCAGGATCACAGAAGTAGTATGTAATTAGGGCATCTATCTTGGCTTTATATATCATGAATTATATAACAGGCATTTGAACAAGAACCAAAACAAGTTGCACAATTCCATGTTTCAATCGTTTTAATATTTTATTTTTAAACGATCCAAAAAAAAACCACACACCACCAGAACCTAACAACACCACCCCACACCAAAAACCAAAAACAAAAACGAAAAACCACACCAAAAACACGAACCAAACACACTAACAAAACCACAAAAAGAAAACAAAAAAACAAAAAAAACAGAAAAAAAAATTGTGACCGATTTTAGTATTTTTCATCGGCACCATATTCGCAAGAGGAGATTGATGATGTTCGTGATATCTGGTGCAACTACTTCATCAATCATTGTGTGTAGTTTCTATTGTAGGATTTTAGTAATTAATTTAAACTAACTAATTATGAATTCTAATTTTGTCGTATTTATGTAATGAAATAATGTACGGAATCGAAATATGATTTTTGGAATATTGTTAGATAATGAAATTATCTACGGAATCGAAATATATATGGTGTTTGGAATATTTATATAATTATTTAAAGA
The DNA here is from genome assembly GCA_008642245.1 of Bassia scoparia. Classification (NCBI taxonomy): domain Eukaryota; kingdom Viridiplantae; phylum Streptophyta; class Magnoliopsida; order Caryophyllales; family Amaranthaceae; genus Bassia; species Bassia scoparia. Next base: position 20,758 of record SNQN01005021.1, on the reverse strand, counting down.
ATTTGATTTTTATATATTGTATGACAACATTATGAATTTCTTGATAAAAATAAATTTATATCCTAGCGCATCGCCTATTTTGTAACATTGGACACATTAGTATATCTAGCGTGTCCCCCATTATGTAGTGTTGGACACGTTAGCCTACCTAACGTGTCCCCTCTCAGCTAACATTGGACATATTAGTCTACCTAACGTGTCCCTTCTTATGTAACATTGGACACATTAGGTACCTAACATGTCCCTTATTATATAACGTTTGGCACATTAACCTACCTAATGTGTCCCTTCTTATGTAACAGTAGACACGTTAGGTACCTAACGTGTCCTATCTCATGTAACGTTGGACACGTTAGGTACCTAACGTGTCCCTTCTTATGTAACGTTTTACACGTTAGGTACCTAACGTGTCCCTTCTTATGTAACGTTGGACACGTTACCATCTTATGTAACGTTGGACACGTTAGGTACCTAACGTGTCCCTTCTAATGTAACGTTTGACACATTAACCTACCTAACTACGTGTCCCTTCTAATGTAACGTTTGACACATTAACCTACCTAACGTCTCCCTTAGTATGTAACGTTGGACACGTTAGCCTACATAATGTGTCCCTCCTTATGTAACATTAGACACGTTAGGTTCTTATCATGTCCCATTTTATGTAAATTTTGACACATTAGCCTGACGTGTCCCTGCTTATATAATGTAGGACATGTTAGGTTATGTAACGTTTCTCCTCTTATATAACCTTGGACACATTAGCCCACCTAAGGTCATCTTAACCTAAGGCTATCGTGTCCCTTCTTAGCATTGAGCCGACACGTATACATAAGTAACGCGTCCCTAGGGAAAGGAGACGTATACATACCTAACGTGTCCCTTGGTGGCTACCGCGTCCCCTCAAATGAGTCACGATAGGCCATTTAGAGGGGACACGATAGGTGTTTTTTGTAGTAGTGTACCCTAGTTACAATGACACCCGACACTCAACCTAAGTGTGCTAATTTTGGACTTGAACTCACAAACACTCGCAACTTAACTCACAATTGTTACCCAATCACCAAGCCCTTCGTTGGTGATTCATGCAACACAATGCAAATCTCACAATTTACTCACTCGATGAGTTTACAAGAGTATATGATCGCTCAATATGCGCACTCGTGTGTTTTGAATCTTACTTATTTGATCTAGACTTAAGGAATTTTTCTTTCTCTAAAAAATAACTCTTTGAAGAACGTGGAGAGAAGTCGCAATGTGAGTGTGTATGCTTTGAATATTCATAGCCAAAGTCCTAGTAATTACTTGATGTTGAAACCCTAAAACATGTAAGATACTCATACGAATATTCTTACATATTTTAGGAAAGTCTCACAAGATATTAATTCATACTTGACAAAATAATATCTCGTGTTACCTTAATTCCAACACAAGTAGTTACCTAAAAATTTTGAACATAAATCCTCTTCAGATCATCTTCAAGTTTCTAAAATTCGTTTTTAGAAAACTTTCCAAAAATCTTTTCTTGCTCGACAAGATGATTCGTGTTGTGAAAAAGTAGAACTGTTTTCCCAATTGGTAGTGTCAAATTCAACAGACCAACTTGTCTAGTTGCCTTCAACCCTCCGAAAGAAATAGCCCTTTGTGATCAATCAATAATACAAACATTTATCAAACATACTCATGCACTTATACTACAAGAAGACTTATTCTAACCGTAGAACTAATATTCATTTGTTCTTCAACTTCTCGAAGCTTCCCTTGATTTTCATTATGAACTTGATCTTCTCGAGTCTACCTTGAAGGACTCTCTTGCTTGAAGAGTTGAAATTCCCATCTATCAAACACATAAAACATTTTGCACAATATAACTTTTTAGCATACTGTCACTTTCTTTCAAGTGACCAAGAATAGTTCCTCAACTGTTAAGATTAGCTGTATTCATCATATCAATATACATGTTTTTGCAACTGTTTGTCATCACACAAAACACTAAGGAACTCAACAATTCCCCCTTTTTGATGATGACAAACTCTATGAGAAGTTCCTGCAAACAACAAGTTATATGCAACAACAACTCTACCACAAAGAGACTATTTTTTTACTTTTTGATTTTTTAAAAAAAAAATTTGGTGAAACTGCTAACTAACTTGGCTATTTCCTATGAAAGCATAAAACAAACCATCCAGAATCATATTTTGTAAGAGAATCATCTAGATTTTTATTGAATCACTACAATAATTTCAAACTGACTCAATCTAAGCTAGACTAAGACTTACAGAACTTCTAATTAATTTCCCCCTTTTGGCATCATTAAAAAGTAATCACAAATTAGTAAGAACATGCACAAAGTATCGTTTTCATCCTAAGGGTAGCAACAACTACCACTTCATATCATCAAACTGCAAAGCCTGTTAGTTTCGCAATTCACAATCCCAAAACAAGCAAACAGGTAGAGCAATAGTTCAGTAGAGTCAAACAAGAACCAAATTACATGAACAAAGTTTTGTAGTAAAATGGCATAAGAAAACAGACAACCAAAACTAGTTCAAAGATACGGGAGAGGGAGAGAAAGTTAGAACATATCATCATTCATCATCATCATCATCCTCTTCATCCTTCATCACCTCCTCTGTAGCATCTGGGTCAGAATCTTTATCATCCTCATCAGCTTTAGGCTTATCATCATCTTCATCCTAACTCCCTTCTTCAAAAGAAATAGCGGATTCCTCGAGGTCAATCTCTTCATCATCCTCATCCTACTTCTCAACTGATCCCTTAACACCAAAAACTTGACCAGTAGCAACAGTAGATGTCTTTCCAACAGTAGCAGAAACAATAGTTTGAACAATTAGAGCAGTCTGAACCTTCTAACTAGTTGCAGCAACAACTACTTGTTCTGTAGTTCCCCTAGCCTTCATCTAAGCAATCCAATCTCTAGAAAACATTTCGCTAGTCTCATTCAGCTTCACTTCTAAACTCTCTTGTCTCTTAGTGATAGGAGTGGTCAAACTATGCACCATCTTAAGCAACTAATCTAGTGTCTTGTCTTGCTTATCAATCTTAGCAATCAATGGAGAAAGCACAATAGTTGTAGATGTCTCCTCTACTTTTCTATTCTTAGTAGCAGGCTTCTTCTTAACTGGAGTCTCTTCAATATTGCATAGCATATCACCATTGATATCCAATCCCTGTGGCGCAGTATCTTTATAGAGAATTTCTGTGCAAGGATGGTGTCACCACTGAGAGTCAATTCTTCTTTCATCAAGATCCCTTAAATGAGAGACTCATAAGCCAGGGAGTGAGAGAGAGCAGTCTTACAGTTCATCATATGCTCAATCTTGAGGGCAGGAAAATTAGTCTTCACATTTTTCATCATCAAATAGATAAGGACCATATCCATGATCCACACAGAACCTCTACCCTCTGACTTAGGAATCAACACCTTGTGACAAATAGAATGCAAGTACCTCATAACTGGTTCCCTRAGACTAGTGGACTTAAACCCTTTCCTAGTCYTGATCACTCWATCAAACAGAAACTTCAYAATTTCATCATTACCTACACCAGCAATAGTAGGCCAACCATCTGAACTGTATCCAGCAAAACCATCTCTAAGCACATTCATAAATTCAGCCAATGAAGCAACAGACACACACACATCTTTACCATACACAGTATTGACCAAACTCATATCAGGATATAGAAACAGATTATTGTAAATCTCTTTCACAGGCTCAACATAGGCTTTCTTTACAATCCTAACATAATTCAACTAGCCTTGAAACACTAAAATCTGTTACACTTTAGATAAAGCAAGGATATTCCTGCTTTACCTCTTGGTTCCCTTAGGGCTACTAGTGTAATGTTCAGCTTCCTTCATCGCCTTCCCCTTGTCCTCAATCTTTGCAAGAGAATCTCGAGTGGAATTTCTCACCAAAACACTAGTAACTCCAGCAGCCTACCTCACCAGTCAGAATCACATCATCATCACTTTCCTCTTCATCCTAATTCCCTTCGAGAGGCTTTATGAACTCGGACTCGAGAACTTCAACAAGGTTTTTGGTAGTTGATCCCTGTTCCTTCTCTAATTCTTCAACCTCAGCCAATTCAAAGCTGGGATTTTTGACAGTGAGAGAAGGAGTAGGTTTCGCGATTTTAGGGTTAGGGTTTGTGGAAGTTGGATTTTGTGATGATGGTGATAATGTGGGTTTAAGTGGTGGTGGAAGAGGCTGCATGGTGGCTGGTACCTGAGTAGCAGTGGTGTTAGAGTACGACTGTTCGGGATGGAGGTGGTGGTGGTGTTGAGGTGGTTGTTTTTGTGGTTTCAATGGAGGTTTCAGATTTCTCTATCGGAATAGTTGCCTCCGACTAAGCTGTAGTGGCTTTCTTCCCTTACCCTTACTAGTAGCTTTCTTTCCCATGAATATAAAAATTTCCTATCACAATTGCACGTAAATCACGGTGATGCTTTTAGAGAAAGAGAGAAATGAAGTTTTTCTTTGAGAGATGATTTCAAAATTATAATTATCAATGGAAAAACAAAGAGGGGAATTTATATATATACACAAAGCAATCAAGGAGTTAAGGGAAGTGAAGTGCTTGGCAGTTATGTAAAAAAAAGTGAAAGTGCAAGGTAATTAACTTCCCAAAAATACCTTACCTTACCAAAACATGTGGCACGTGTTAGTGGATTGGAGCCCACTAACTATGATTTTTTTCCAAATATACAAAAATTGAACTGCACAAATATCCTATCTGGCAGTAGTTAAGAATATTCGGTTAATTCTTCCCAAAACCTTGAGTATTTGACAAGAACATATACGTGGCCATCTACTATTCTCCTGTACTATGTCATCACCCCAAACTGTTCACCTCTTCCGGGCAACTTAGTTCACTTCAGTTGTTCATGCTTCATAATGGTACAAATAGAATCAACAAAGTTATGTGCAATATATACAGCCATGAACACTATTCTAGCCAATCATCGAGGGAAAACAAAAAGAAGCCTTTCACCTAAATCTAACTAAACCTAACAAGACTCTTAACCTAAAAAAAGACACTCTACACAATGGTTTTGCAATGATATCAACAAGCTGATCTTCACTCTTACAAAATAGGAACTCCACATTTACCTATCTTCACATAATCCCTAAGGAAGTGGTGTCTGATTTCAATATGTTTTGTCTTGGAGTGCTGCACAAGATTCTTAGAAATGTTAATAGCACTTGTCACTACTAGAATTTCTCCTAAGGGCGACCGAAACTATCGACCGTAAAAAAATCGGTCGGTAACACCAACCGAAATCAGTCCGAGTAATTTACCGACCGAAACATCGGTCGGTATTACCGACCGAATTTAAATTCGGTCGGTGTACCAACCGATGTTTCGGTCAGTAAATCCTTGATTTTTATTCCTAGCACGTAAATTAAAAAAAATAAAACAAAATTTACCTAGCGAAAAATCGGTCGGTACACCGACTGATTGTTCTGTCGGTAAATGTTTTTTTTTAAAATTAATTTTTTTCCTATTCTTTTCCTCTGTTCTTCGACCCCCTCTTTCTTCGACACACCCTCTTTCTTTTCCTCACAACTCTCTCTCTTTCCTCACTCCTTAACTCTCTCTCTCCTCACCCTTATATCTTAACCCCTTATTCAGATCTCACTCTTTCTGCTCACCCTTATTCACATCTCACTCTCTCTCTTCACCTTTACTCCATCTCCCTCATATTGTCACCAACGCAACCGCACCACGCCTCCACGACCGTCCACCACCCCTCCACCGGCGTCCGATCTTCTCGAAGGTATGTTTTTATTTATTTTTTGATTTTTTGTCTCCTGATTCTTGTAGATCTATTTTTTTATTTGATTTCGTTTTTTTAATTTTAGATTTCATTCGTTTTTGTTTGGATTCAGGTTTTTTGGTTCTCGATTTCGATTAAATTATTTTTTATTTTGTTTTTTTATTTAATATTTTGTTTTGCTTTTTTTTCAAATTTCTGTTTTTTTCGATTTTAAACGCCCTTTTGCTTCCCTCGAAGATGCCTGCGAAAGGTTTTTTCTTGATCTCATTGTTCGATTTTGTGTTGTGTTTACAATTTCGAGTTTTTATGTTGATAATGTAATTGATATCAAACGAAATGCGACTGTTACAGGAAATAATTATGCATGTAATTCTAGTATGTTGATTATTTAGGGTTTGTGTGAGAGGAGGAATACCGTTGATATATTTCTCTTAATGTTAATTTTTGTTGAAGGGAAAAAAAATAATTTATAAAGGTTTTTCGTTGTGAAAAATTGCTATTTTTAGGGTGGGTTTAATTTTTTGGGGTCAAACATTGTGTCTTTTTCTTCATGCTTATTATAATGGTTTGAAAAGCTTATTTGAAATATTGCATAAACTCTTAACCTTAGGTTTTATTGATTAGTACTATTGCTGTTTGATTTTGGAGGAAATGAACTTCAAATAATTGGTTTATGTTTGATTCTAACACATGTTGAATCGGAAATCTTATATCCATTCGAATGTTTGCTGGTTATATTGGCATAAACAGTAAACGCAATGTACATTGTGGAAACATTGTTAAATAGCTCAACTTCTTGTATTAGCTGAACTGATTTAGATTTGCATGACTGGCATTATTTTCATAGGCGAAGATGAAACCAAGGGAAAGTCTAGAGCTTTAGGAAGATTTTTGTTGGCTACTTTTGCCGATTTTCCAGGGCCTAAATTACATTGGGAGCAGGTGCCATCTGCTCCTGTGGCACGTCCAGATGGGGCTGCCATACAGATTAAGGATCTTTTGTATGTCTTTGCTTGTTATGGAAACATTAATTTGGTGAGTCTTTGTAGCCTTTTAGCATGTTTATGTATTGCCGTATTGGCATTTGCTGCTATGGGGTGTATGTGCATCTAATTGTCTAAGGTATCTGGAACGTGTCTTGGACTCTTATTATTTAATTACAGTATCATTAGAAATTTCATTATTCGACTGTCTACTAAGTGTGTTATATGATTGAAAGCTATTGTCTCTCCTAAAGGCTAAAAGCTTCTCYAGGGATGGAACCATGGAGGGGATGAGGAGGGACAAAAAAATTTTATTTCATATTTTATTATATGTATCACAAAGTTTAGGTTAAACCATTAATAGATAGTGTAGCACTATAGCTGAATGATAAATTTTTTACATACTAAATCCTCTAATAAGAAAGATTTAGTTTGGCCATTAAGTTACTCCTTAAGAGAAATGGTTTTTACTTCATTTTCTTGGCTGCTATCATTCTTTTTAGCTCTTCTATTTAGGATTATTGAACTTTTTTCCTTTTTTGGTATCTATTGGTCTAAGACTCTAAGTCATCTCTTCTTATCCATCAAGGGAGAAGATATAATTGGATTTGTTCACAAAATTTCATTTGGTGATCCATCCTAGGATATAAACTATATATTGACACTAATGTGTGGTTGACTTTTAGTGTGGGGCAATGGATCAAAGGAGTAACAAAAATCAATAGATGAAAATGAAAACGGGTTAAAGTGGATTTACAGGGATGATGTACTGGATTTAATGTGGCTGGTGGTAGGGGTGAGTGACTATGACCCCCTATGATGAGGATAGCAACAATCCCCTTCTTTTTTTCTTACCAGCACTAGTTTATCATCTCATCTAGGATCTATCCACCTTAATTTTCCTAACTTTGAATTTAATTGTTCTCGTGATGCATTATCATCACCATAAGCATGTTGTTGGAGTGAAAAATCTCATTATAGCTAGATTCAATGATGTTGTGAAGTTTTCTTTTGACTTATAATGAGCTAAGTAGACTTAGCTTGCTATTGTAATATATTCAAAAATATTAGGGATTTGCTACGGGGTACCCCTGTGGATTTTCGAATTCTATGAAATACCCTTACTTTTTTTTGCTTCCATAACAAACCCTTACTTTTAATTAGCTTAACATGCACTAACGTTACTCTAATTATGTACTTAACGGGGTTTAACGGTGTTAATCTTTGGTTAACCATGGTTAACACTCCTTAATCTCCCTCTCACCTATATAAGCTAATCTCCCTAATTTTGTAATCTGATTTAAACGTTGTTGCTCCAAAATTTGAAGTCCCCCCCCCCCCAAATTGATGTACCCCTAATTCGATTTCCTGGATTTTTCTTCGCCAATTGAATGAGATGTCTTCTTCGACCTCTTGTAGATCAAGTATGAGGATTTCGCCTTCTAATTTGCAGTTCAACAATCCAAAGTGCACCTGCAATCCCCCTAAAATCGCGAAGTTGAGGGTTTCTCACACTACCCTTAATTTCAAAAAGGGTTTCTTTTGTTGTGATGAATGTGGGTTTTACAAGTGGTTGGAGGCAAGCGACATTGATGGTATTTCGAGCCAACAAGGCAATGCACCATTGCAGTTGGAAGCTTTGATGGAGAATGTTGCTCAATTGAAGGAGTTAATGAAGTTAGGGTTTCTGGTCATTATGATTTTGCCTGTAGTGTTAATGTTAAAGTGAAATTTATGTAATGGTTAGAATTTCAGCTTGATTTCAATTGGAAAATGTAAGCTTTTGTTTCATTTAATGGAATTGGTTTCCAGAAATGCAAGTGTTAATGTTGTTTTTGCTTCCTTAATTTCGAATTGGATTTTCTTTTTGCAGTTATTGTGTTCAATAGCAAAATGGTAAATGAACATAGAAACTTGATAAAATCTAAAGCTTAAAATCCATAGCTTAAAATCCAAAGCAAAAGCTGATGTCCCTTATAACCACCAATGCAAAACCCTCCTGCACACAGTAATCCCTTAGGTAATATAAATATCATGCAATCTGGTTCCTTGGCAGAGGAATTCATCTATTTGATTGCTAACTATATGACAAAGATTAGTTTGAAACTCGACTCTATTACCTTTGTGACACAGTAGGGATATGCTCAAGAGATTATGTTGCAAACCCTCAACATAATATACAACATTAATAGCTTAGGAGAGAGACTTACCAACCTTACCTAGCTAGGCCAACAATAGTACCCTTACTGTTGTCTCCAAATGTGACTCTTCCCCCCATCATAGGCTATAATTGAGCAGAACTAATCCTTATGTCCTGACATGTGTCTTGAGCAGCCATTGTCCAAATACAAGTAGGTATTGTAGACGCCTAAAAATGTCTCCCCAAATTGAATACCTGATGAGGAAAAGTAAAATATATCGAAATAGATTTCACTTCAGAAGTCGCGACAAAATCCACAAACCATATTTAGTAAACCACATCCTTATGCACAAGATGAGGTAAAGTTGAATTTGAAAACGTATGCCGAGAGCTAAATAATAGGAGGAACATATTTGTTTTTTTCTTAGTAAAAAGGATTTTTTAGAACTATTTCTAAATGTCTTTTTCTATGATTTTTCATTTTTATGTTATTCCTCTCATTTTTTTTTATTTTGCCAATATTTTTAAATAATTTTTCTGATTTTTCCATGATTTTATATGATTTTTACAAGTTTGCGAAATGATTTTTCGAAAATAAATAAATTTAGAAATTCGTAGATAAATTCAAAAAATTTGGGAATTATCTGGAATATTCTACATGGTTAATCATGTTTATCCACAAGTGGATAAAGGTTAATTGGATAGTAGATTAGATGCAAAAACAAGGATATTAATTCCTGAATGAAAAGATGGATAGAACAAATAATTAAGCACGGATCGCTGACGTGGCCATTTAGTCAGCAGCCACGTCGGTCCATCCTTATATATGGAGGTCAACCGTATATACGGTTCCCTGGACCTTATATACAGATGTCTCTATCATATATACGGTTCTTTGGACATTATATACTGTTGGGCTGATACTCGTCGCGATTTTTTTATAACTTTTGATCTACAAAGAATTTTGATGCGAGACAAAATGCGTTGGAAACTAGAGATTGAGAGCTTTCCAATGATATATGGCACATCTCAAACGGAACTCTACGTCAAAAGTTAAATACGGTTGTATCCGTATTCCATATATCTTTTTTTACTTATCTTTTCCCATACGTCTATAAATACATGCTCTTGGTGCTTAATCGAACATCAACGAAAATCAACATTCATTCAACAAATTCTCTTGTGCTTAAGGCAATTCGAAACTCTCAAAATTCTCTCTCACAAATCACTCATCAAAATTTAAGGTTATCAAATTCAACGCTAGTTTCGGAGTCGTGTCTTTGTTAATTAAGGTACAAATTCTAAGGCTAATCAATTCAATTCTCTCTTTACATTTTATTATTTTTTTATTAACATTATAATGTCGCTTTTGAATTTCAATCATATGAATAATAATTTCGCTTTTTGAATTTCAATCATGTAAATTCATTAGTTTTCAATCGTTTCGCTTCGTCACAATTGCTTTAATTGTAATTGTCAATGCTAACAATCTCTTTTGTTGTGATAAGCAATTCAAATCGAAGCAATGTTTTTAATAAACCTTTGTTTTCTCTTGTGATAGTTAGAGAAGTAAGGTTGAACCTGATTGCACATGCAAGGGAAAAAAGAAATAATTGAATCCTCAAGCTACAATCAATGTTCTACAAGGGGCAACATTACCTCGGATCCTTCCAAACACTACTATAAAAAAATCTTGGGACAACTAACGTTGCGTTGAGTAATGAAGCCACTGCAACAGCATTGCATACCTGTCAAGTTTTAGATTATCCCATCATGTGGCTGATTCAATAATGTAAAACTCAACAGTAAGGATGTTCAAACTGCATTAAAAAAGCACTGAAATATTTTTTGTTTTTTTCCCTATTTTTTTCCAATTTATTTGGTTTGGGAGTATGATAAAGCTACGGTATGTAATTTAGGCTTTGTTTGGATAACCAAGTCGGAGGGAAGGGAAGGGAAGGGATGAGTTTTCCTTCCAAATCTCTTCATTGTTGGAAAGATAAATTTCTTACAAATTAACCCCTCCATTTCTCTCCCCTCCAATTCCTTCCCTTCCCCATTTGTTATCCAAATGAAGGAAATTTCTTCCCTCTTTTTCCCTTCCCTCCCTTTCCTTCCATTTCCTTAAATCCAAACATAGGGTTAAGTTTTAAATACCAAAATGATACAGCTTAGGCTGAAATTATAATTTCATTCTTCATATTATACACAAAAATTATAGGTTGATTTAGAAAGGCTAAAGAAGATACTCAGGTTTCAAGACTAATGCCTACTAGTTTACACCGGTACAAGTAGTAGGTGGTGTGTAGTTGATGTGTGTGTTTTGTATAGTTATTTTACATAATCCCCATGACATTTATCTAGCAATTTCTCGCTTGTTTTGCTCTGTTTTCCATAGGATTTTATGCTTGGTTGAAGTGTTTGTTTCCTATTTATTTTGTAGTAACAATGGTCTAATTATGCTTGGAATCGACTCTTGGAGCGAGGTTTGCTAGTTGGGAGGTCGAAAGCTACTCAAAATGGCATTTTTGTGTTGACCGTGTCTCATACCCGGGTGGGTTTCCAGTTACCTGGCCGGGTTTGCACTTGGTACTTAGAAGAATTTGGAGGTGTTGTTTGGAAGAAGAAGTTGCTACACGCACCCGGGTGGGTTTCCACATACCCGGCCGGGTCTCCATTGAAGAAAAATTGAAGTAGTTGCGTACCCGACCGGGTTTCCACATACCCGGCCGGGTCACCTCTTTTACTTAGAGAACTTTCGAGTGTGATTTTTGTATGACCTGCGTACCCGGCCGAGTTTTCACATACCCGACCGGGTCCGGTGTATTTTTTACACAATTTCAAGGTTGATAGGAGATGAAAAACGACTCAAAAATCAAATTGCACGGTCCTCGAAACATTGCGAAGTCATTCATACATCATATATTAGATTCCCAAACAAGGTTTTTGAATCAAATTATGGTGAAAACATTGCAAAGTCATTCATAGATCATATATTCGATTCCCAAACAAAGTGTTTGAGTCGAATTATGGTGATCCATCGTCACTTGCAAATCATATATTTGATTCTCAAATAACAATTTTGAGTAGAAATATGTTGAAGACAATACATTGATTTTGAATTTGAAGTTTAAACCTGAAGTTGCTATTGAAATCAAAAGCAAACAAATATTCAAGCAAACCAAAAAAAGAAGCAACAACAAGTCAAGCAATAATCACGAAGAAAATGTCACTGAAATTCGAAAAAAGGGGTCATTCAAATTTCCCCTCTTTATGCTCAATAACACAAGCTTCTTAAACTCCCATATCAATACAACTTCAAAAACAATTCAATCAAGAAAATCCAACAAGAAAAAAAACACTTCAAGCAATATAAGGCATGAAAACAAAGCTCATGAACCCTAACTAATGGTGCTTGAATTGAAGAAAGGGAAGAGGAATATACCTGATTTTCGTATGGAAATTGCAAAGCCACCAATGAATTCGAGTTTTGGATGAAATTTATGCAAACTAGGAAGAAGAAAGAAGCTTTAGCACCTTGACAAAGAAGAAGCAAGTTGCAAATGATGTTGCAAACCACGACAAAAGACAAAAAAAAGAGAAATAAAAAGCTGAAATACGGCTTAAAGCACCGTATATACGGTCAGTATACCCATATATATGATCAAGGACACAGTTTATACGGAATTGGCCATCGTATATACGGTAAAACCCACTATATATATATGGTTATTCTTACTATACTGCCATGTCAGCTTAGCTTGCACTTGCTCCTACAATGATTCGCGCGTCATTTCAGCTATCTAACGGTTATTTTTTGCTTCGTCGGAATTCAAAACGAACTTTCAACAAACTATTCTCTACACAACAAAATTAACAAAATACCCTAAAAAAACACATTTCAAGTCTTACAATCCATTTTCGTCTATACGACGTCAATACCAACACGCAACCATTTSTTTCCCCGAGGCTTCTTGTACGGGGTCCGSTCCCTCKACTCCRGGGGGTACAATTAGTTGATGACTCGGATTTTGCTAGAATTGAATTCTTGTTTTGGCATAGTGTGAGTATGCCTGGAGTTGTGTGTTTATAGTYGTAACAAGTACAGGAAGTCGCCACCGCACTTCTTTTGGTAAGCTGCGGAACCCATTTTAAGCCTTGCCTATRATTGCAAAAAGCAAGGCGAAGGACTCCATGTATAGTAGTGCATCATAGGTCTAGATTAGGGGAMAAGGGTAAGGGTGAAGTAGTGCACAACACCTTCCTACATCTAGCAGCATCTACTCGGTCATTGCGAGTCCATTGTCGAAAAGACAACAACAAACAAATTTCCGTTTTAACTCTAAGCATGCAAATCACTATGTGGGTTGCTTAACAGAGATATATACATATACTACTAATTTGTTGTTGCGACATGTGTTATTTAGATCCGTATTAAAGGGTGCCTAAAAGACAATTTATCCATGAATTAGTCTTATTAGGCATGATAACATGCAATTTGTCGGTCTTGTTTTAGACATAATAATGTTGTGATTTGCAAGCATGCTAGCATTCAACAAGAATTAAAGGTTGTGCCTAATGTTGGTTTTAATTCATATCGAATAGTTGTTAATCAATTTTACATGCTAATTTGTATAAAAAGTTAAACTTCTAACAAGCAGGCAAAAGGGTGTTAAGAGATTGAGACATTGGCCTCAAACTTACCTTGCAACACGGTGCTTTAGATCGAGAACGATGCCTTTGACCCTTTGAAACCCTTAAGATCCTTGGAAGAACCGTTAAAAACCTTAAAGAACTCTTGAATAACTCTTAAAAAACTTTATAATTGTATTTAAAAAACAAAATAATTTGTGTGAATTTGAATGTGTGAGAGAGAGAAGGAGAAAAGAAAACTATAGATAGAGAGCGTTTGAGAAGTGCAAATGAGGCGTGGATGTTGTGCGTTTAGGTTGCAAATGAAGGGGGGTCGGCCTATATTTATAGCCAAAAGCCAAAAAATCCTTGCTTTGGGCGCAATTACGCCTAAAACTTGGCGCAATTGCGCCCAGTATTTGCTTAATTTTGGCCGATTTGTTTTGCCTTTTTTGAAGATTACGTATAATTTAAAATCAAAATAAACTATCATTTGATTTTATTTGATCGCGACATTTTGACACAAAATCACTGATTGATTTGTGGAGATATTCGTGTGGGCCCCACGCTCGGGTGTAGCCCCGAAGCTCCCGCAATGAGCCGTTTTGCTCAAGTGCGCGTTTTTGCTTTGGAAATTAATAACTAATTTTCCACAACTCCAAAAATTATGGAAAAATATGTATAAAATGTATTGTAAAAAATAGTGTGTTGTGTTAAAATTTCTTGAATTTTGAAATTGCTTTCATAATTTAAATCATTATCGCAAAATCAATTAAATTGTCGAAAAATCCAAAAATTGCCAAAAATGTTTAGAATAATTCCGAAAAATTCCAGAAAATTGTCTAAAAATAAGTTAAAATTATTTGAAAATTAAAACTCATTTTTAAGGGTGCTTTGTATAGGTAAATGTGCTTGGTGCAGTGAAAACTTGGCTTTTAATGGTCTGTTAGGGCCCTAGCTCTCTCAATTTAGCTTGTGTGTTGCAATGGGTATCTTATCTTGGCCATCTTGGGCTAGGGACCAATGTAGGTATCTAAAGAAGCCCCCACTTTGCCTGAGTTTGTAGAGACGAAAGTCTGATAAAACGAAAGCCAAAGTACCCGGTACCTGCAAAACAAATGCATTTGTTTTACCTGCACCTATTGTTGTTGTTGCTTGCTGCTCAATACTGGCCTATTAGTCCTTGTGTTGATGTTGCTTTATTTGCTAGTTTACTTGCTTCCATCTCCATTAGTGTTCACTAGGGATTTTTGTGTGCATGCTTTTGTTGTTGTCTGCCTCTATCCTTTTCGGTGCCTCCGTCCTGGACATCATGGGGAAATTGTGTACATGACTACATCTATCTTTTAGCTTTGCTTCTGCCATCGTGAGAGAGCTTGAACACTCTTTTGTCGCCATTGTGAGAGAGCACAACCTCTTTTCATCATCGTTTATAGGCCTAGTTTCGTCTTTGTAATCGTGAGAGAGCACGATCTCTTTATGTGAGAGAGCAGAAACTCTTTAATCTTATGTCGTCTTAATCGTTGTGAGGGAGCACAACCTCTTTGATTTGAATTCCGTTTTAGCCGTTGTGATAGAGCACAACCTCTTTTGCTTTAATTTCATCGTAGCTGTTGTAAGAGAGCACAACCTCTTTAGCATTAATCATGTCTTGGCTGTTGTGAGAGAGCAACACCTTTTTAGCTTTAATCATGTCTTGGTTGTTATGAGAGAGTACAACCTCATTGGTACCATCGTGAGAGGGCATGAACTCTTCATTGTGTGAAAGCACACACTCTTGATGTAAGAGAGCACAATCTCTTTTGTACCATCGTGAGAGATCACAAACTCTTCATTGTGAGAGAGCACAACCTCTTTATNAACTCTTCATTGTGAGAGAGCACAACCTCTTTATGTGAGAGAGCACAAACTCTTTAGCACCATCGTGAGAGAGCACGAACTCTTCATTGTGAGAGGGTACAACCTCTTCATTGTGAGAGACCACAACCTCTTTATGTAAGAGAGCATTAACTCTTTAGCACCATCGTGAGAGAGCACAAACTCTTTATTGTGAGAGAGCACAACCACTTGATGTCAGAGAGCACAACCTCTTTATTGTGAGAGAGCACAACCTCTTGATGGGAGAAAGCAAAACCTCTTTATTGTGAGAGAGCACAACCTCTTCATACACCTTCATCCTYGCTTGAGAATMCGACTTGATCCTTATCCCTTCTCGGCTAGYCGTCCAGGAATACTCTTCAATGACCAATCTCTTTCGGTGCCCCCGTCCATGATTACCCCTCTTGATTGCTTCTGTCCAGGAGAATGCTGCTCGTATCCTTTGACTGCTTTACTTGATCTTCCTATGCCTGCCTAACTCCTTTTCGGTGCTACCATCAAGGAAAACCTTCTTAACCCTTTTTCATGCCTGCCTGATATGCTTATGCTTGCTTAATTCCTCTTCGGTGCCASCTTCMAGGAAACTTAACATCSCGTATAGCCACGATCGCTTATAGCRATATTTTTTGTTGGTGCTTGCTCATCTCTCTTTYGGCTACGCCATYAAGAAWGACTTTTCACCTAATATTGTGTACTGYTGAAGTTATTGTTGGGATCAGATGTACCTTGACTAGSGATTKTCTGATTTTGATTCTTGCTTTGACCTTTGTTYTTTCTCTGCTTTGTATTGTGGTAATTGTTCCTTGCAAATGCATGGTTATCMTGGCAAGACGTCTTGTAATGCTGGTGCTTTGAATTTGATAAGGAATAGGACATTTCTGCACTTGTATTAATGTCCACTTAATGCAGAGCCAATTGATGTYTAAAAGCCAGCCSCARAATGTTGTGCTTGGCTCAGGAAGCCAATCCTTGTTTGCTAGKCCAAGAGCCTAATGCATTTGTGTATACCCTGACCCGTTGCTRATGTGAGATGCTGGACTTTAGCTTAMACGAAACTTTGCTTTGCTGAATTGCGAGATACTAGTGACGACGTGATTTGCTTTGCTTTGGGGTTAACCCCCCYTGCTATGTACCTGCAAAAATTGCACTTAAAAGTGGACCCTAGCCTTGCATTGGTTTGTTTTAGGACTCGCTTAGACTCCTTGACTTTGAGTTGACTTGTTTGACTTTTTAATGGTGCTTTTGTGAGTTGACTAACTCTATGAATGCAACTTTTATG
Source organism: Bassia scoparia (assembly GCA_008642245.1). NCBI lineage: Eukaryota > Viridiplantae > Streptophyta > Magnoliopsida > Caryophyllales > Amaranthaceae > Bassia > Bassia scoparia. The sequence continues at coordinate 4,043 of SNQN01005021.1, read as the reverse complement.
CAACACGGTGCATTGACAAGACTTTTTTGCAACTTTGTCTTTTGACTTTGACTATGGACTTACAAGTCAACTCGACTTAGACCTAGTATGCAAGAACTATAGTGGAATGTTTTGTGTTATGCAATGACTTTTATTAAACACTTAGTCAAGGAAACAAATACATGTAGRTGGAATTTATGAAAACACATGCAAGATAGAGTTTTCTCGAGTAAAGTTTTGGACTCAAGCCTCCACCATGTTGAGATGAAAGCTTCCTTTGCGAACTCTATTGAAAGAGGAATTTTGTGGCTATCATTAGTGTAATAGTAGCCCACCAAATTATGAAGAAGGGCCTCTTACGTTGTGAAGGTGCTGTAGATGAACCTTTGCGGCACTGAAGCTTTAGCGTTGAGATGATTTGCACTTGTTTTAGTTGTAAGGTCCGCAAAGACTTGGAGCTAATGTGTTGTTGAATCTTTATTGATCCTTCCTCGTGTGGTGCTTCATTTAGTGATCATGGGCCGCTTGCTGCTCATCCCTTTCCGCTATAAGCCCCCCCATTTCGGTATGCCGAGAAATGGTGCTAATTCAAGTTATGAACATGAGTTTGTTGCTTGTTGAAGAACATTGTGACGAATATGTTCTTGGCACAGGGGGCGCACAAGGTCCTTGATATGCTAAAGTTAAATGTACTTCAAATGTAAGGAGCTTGCCTATTTTGTTGTAAGCCCCGAATGACTCCGAGTGGTACTGCAAAAGCAAATCAAACGTTAGGTTTGGAAACTCAATCAAGATTGGGTCCCAATTCATCACCAGCAGTCTTTTTTCGATCCATTCTGACTTAGACCATCTTAACATGCTTACTGTTCTTGCTTTTTCTTCTCTTCGTGTGAAAACATTCATGAATCATGTATCCACCCTTACCACATAAATTGCACACATGCATATCCTTGGGGAACACATACTTACCTTTCTTATATTCCTGAACCCAAGTAATGTCTTTGGGTGACCACTTGGATCTGACCTTCCTACTAGTATACTCTAGACCAGTACGTCCATTGTTTCCCTAAACTGACACTATATCATCTAGATTGCTACAGGCAGTCAGTAGTTTGTCAACATGTTTCTTACTATTTTCAAGCTCTTTGTCTTTAGATTTAAGCATTTTCAATAAGAGCACATTTCTTTCATTCATAGACTTAAAATCAATGTACAATTTTTCTAAATCCATTTTAACACTTGAAACCACAGATTTATTATTATTCACATTAACAGAACTGTCCTGCTTGCCCGTCTTCAATTCATGAATTTTACAAACTAGATCACATATTTGTCCTTCATACTCATCTATCGTTTGACTTACTTCAAGATCAAGATGAGTATGGGGAACAGTGTACATTGCAGCTTTGGTCTTGACAAATTCTATATTCAATTCCCGAATATTATCAATTAGCAAGTTAAAGGCTTGCAACAGGTCAAGTTTGCTAAGATTCTTTGCCCTTTCCTTGGCAGCGGCAAAGTTGATTGGATCTTCTGGGTTCTGACTTAAATTCACTAGAGAATCAGTTAAGCTACTGCCTTCATCATCTGAAAAATCATTTTGATGAAGTTGTGACTTAATTAATTCCAATTGAACTTTACACTGGTCTAGTGCTACCTCTAGTTCAGCCTTTTCATTTTTAAATTGCATATAATTATCTTGCAAACGATCATGACTACCAATAGCAATTTCATATTTAACATTTTTCTTTTTAAGGTTCCTTTATTCTTCCTTATAAACATTACAAAACTCTAAGACTTGATCAAGCATAGTTTCCAAACACTCAAGCAAATTATCTATATCATATTCATACATTTTTTCACGAATTTGAGAGATAGCTACCTGTTGAGAACTGGATTCTCTTATCTTGGCCATGAGACATCCGGTTGAGCTACTAGTCTTCTAAATTGGATTGGGAACCTGTTCAAGGAAGGCAATCACACAAACTTTGTCTACTAATGGGTCTTCCTCCTCATTTGAATTAGATTCATAGTTGCCCCACGTAGCAGCAACCATAGCTCTCTTAAGTGCTTTCTTCTCGTTCATCATGGTTTGCTTGTCCTTCCACTTGGGACAGTCTTTGATGACATGGCGTACTTTTCCACACTTGAAACAACCTGCATTAGAAGAGTTAGTCTTATTAAAGTTCTTCCTCTAGGTTTTGAAGTGTTTCTCGAAGCGTTTGGCCATCATACCAATGTCATCTTCTTCTTCAACTGTTCACATTAGTGCATGCCATTAATTAGTTCCTTATCTGTTTTCGCATCAACCAACATCAGGTGTCATAAGGGAACCGATCAACTATTCTAGTGTGAGAACAGTTACATCTTTTATCTCATATATTTTAGTCACTTTTGTTGTCTAAGCACCCGTAAGGCTACGTTGCATCTTCCTTACTAAGTCCTCGTCAGTAAAGTGCTTACCAAGTGATTTTAGATCATTTACTATTGTCATGAGGCGTCTAAAACAGTCATTGATATTCTCATTCTTAATCATATTCAACGCTTCATACTTTGATATAAGTAATTCAATCTTATATTGTTTTACCTCTTTGGTGCCCTCGTAAGCTAGTTCAAGGATATCCCAAATCTCCTTGGCTGATTGGTAGGCTGAGATTATGTTTGTCTCATTCTTTGTAATTGCTTGTTGTAGGATGGACATAGCCTTAGCATTCTTCTCTAGTGTCTTGTAATCCGTGCTAATGTATTCGCTCTCTGTCTTCACATGAACCTTTCCAGATGAATCAACCTCCTTGACTATAGTTGGACAATTCTTCACAATCATCCAGCATTAATAATCAATGCTCACGATGATGTTCTGCATTTTGTTCTTCCACAAAGCGTAGTTCTTTCCAGTAAACTTGGGTGTCTTGTTGTCGTATCCAATTGCTTGCATCTCCTAAGTACTCATGATCAAATTCTCTAGGTGTTACTCGTACAAGAAGCTTAGGCTCTAATACTAATTAAAGGTTTCTCGAAGGTACTCAAGAGGGGGTGAATTGAGTGCCTATTAAAATTTTTGATTTGAATTTTTCTTGTTGAGTAGAGTAGTAGGATCGGTATCGTAGCGGAATAATCATTGAACAGTGCGTAAAAAAAATAAAGCAACGGAACAAAGGCACACCAACTTTAACGAGGTTCATCGAACTATGGCCAACGTCCTCCTACCCTAGTTACTTTTATTAATTCTACTCCGAAGAAACAAAGAAACTCTCAAAGTATGTGAACTCACACACACAATGACACCACACATTAAACTCAATTGTGCTAATTTTTCACTTGAACTCACAAGTACTCGCAACTGAACTCACAATTGCTACCTAATCACCAACCCCTTCGTTAGTGATTCAACACAATGCAAATCTCTTAATTTACTCACTCGATGAGTTTACAAGATTATATGATCACTCAATATGTGCACTCATGTGTTTTGAATCTTGCTTGCTTGATCCAGACTTAAGGCTTTTTCTTTCTCTAAAAAATAACTCTTTTAAGAATGTGGAGAGAAGTCATTTTGTGAGTATGCATGCTTTGAATATTTAAATATTAAAGGCCTAGTAATTACTTGATATTGAAACCCTAAAACATTTAAGATACCCATATGAATATTCTTACATATTTTCGGAAAGTCTCACAGGGTATTATTTCATACTTGACAAAATAATATCACGTGTTACCTTAATTCCAACACAAGTAGTTACCTAAATATTTTGAACATAAATCCTCACCAGGTCATCTTCAAGTTTCCAAAATTCGTTTTAAGAAAACTTTCAAAAAATCTTTTCTTACTCCACAAGATGATCCGTGTTGTGAAAACAATTGAACTGTTTTCCTAACTAGTAGTGTCAAAGTCAACTGACCATTAGGTCTAGTTGCCTTCAACCCTACAAAAGAAATAGCCCTTTGTCATCAAACATACTCATGCACTTATACAACAAGAAGACTTATTCTAACCCTAGAACTAATCTTCATTTGTTCTTCAACTTCTCAAAGCTTCCCTTGACCTTCATTATGAACTTGATCTT